>PVIC010001180.1:0-52500 GCA_004025085.1 Thryonomys swinderianus
GCCCCTCCATAACAGATTTTTGACAAAAGAAAGATAAAATCAGAACTCTGAAGAAACTGATCACTTTGCCTAAAGTTCTTTCTGGAAATCTTAGAAAAAACGCAGTACAGAGTGGAAACGGAAGTGGCAAAAATCAAATAGCCACTATACTCAAGGAACCACAGACAGGCCTGGATGATGGGTAGACAAAAATTGAGTGAGAGAATTGACCGATTAAGTTTTGGCTAAAGGATTAAATTGAAATGGGAAAGAACTAACTCGTGAACAAATGTGGGTAGAGCTTTACACATTTCACCTTTCACATGACTCAGCACAATTACTCTGTTGCTTTTTATTTAGTCAGATGATGAAAAGGAGAGCGAAGTGAGAAACTGCTAAAGAAATGCTGGCGTCTGTGACAGCAGACGAACCTAACTTTTGGAACAGAAACCAAGTCCGTACTGTTTTCTGGCGTCTTCCCTGGGCAGTGTAGATTTCCTTTGTAGATTCTAGTTCAAGAGTATTTTTAAATTTTCTTGCACTTCAGGATTCCATTTCGTTTAACATCCCTTCAGCTTTAGTTTAGGACTAACACTGCTTCATCTGCCTGCATCTCCTTCTGTGTAATCAAAATATCCAGAAGAATATTTTTAAATTAATTTTTACTCTAATTTTGACACACTGTGGAAAAGTGTCTCATTGATTGGGGGTTGATAACTCTTTAACTTAAACAGTTCCCTCGTGTTTCTTTGCATGAAAAAATATACTAGTACTGTAAAAGGCAGTATAATTTTGAAGAATGAGGGAAGAAAATTTGGTACAAGGTCTTAGCACAATATATCACAAAATTCTTAAAACTGATAGTAGTTTTCTATTTTCCTTAGATACATGGAAGCACAGAGCTTATCAGAGTCCAATTTTAACAAATAGGGTGAATTGCTTAACAAAAACTTTTGTGGACAAACCTTTACCTTTGACTCAGTTTATTTCTGGCTATTTTTTTCTCTCCAATTTCCTCAATTGTATTATTCTGTTGTGTATATATTACTGAAGCAAATTTTTCGAAAGGGAAATGGTGAAATATTTTGTGATCTACATTACCTACTTGTCTAAAGAGGGATGATCTTCCTTTGAGTATTTATAAACTATACATTAACACATGGTGCCAATCATGGGAAGATAACAGAATGGGCATATCAATTTATATGATACAATAATGTAAGACCCAGAACCTATAGATGTAAATGAGTTCTAGAATGTAGGATAGGTTTTGTAAATTAGGAAATATCCAAAGGGAATTTGGTTTGCCAACATAATGAGGGGAAAGAATAAATATGATTCTGAAAGAAAATAAAAGAGCATGTATATAAGGGGTGGGGTTGTGGGTGGGTAGGGACAGGGGTAAAAATGAGAATTAATGTGTGTCATATACTGGTACAAATTCCCCAGTGTTGTGTGTGATTGTGAGCTGTATATAAATTGTACCAATGAAGAATTCAATTTTTTTTTAAAAAAGCACCCATTTTGTTAAAAACTCCACTTGTATCCTGTCACCTCCCTGTGAACCCAGAATTTATCTCCTTGAGAACTGTCCACCCAACTGATGCACACAGCCACAGAGTGTATGTTTTTAACATGTACTATTCTGTAGTAACCAGTGATCTAATCATTGCTATTGGCTTCTGTAATGACTCGCTTCTGCACTTTCACAATAGAATGACCTAATTAAGGAGCTAACAGTAGCTCCTTAATCACATCTGCATAGAAACCTCCTGGTAACAGGTCGGGGGTAGTATAATTTGCCTTTAAATACTGTGTGTTAGTCTAAGTGGACACCTTCATCTGCATGGAAGGATGGCCCTCAGCTGAGTAATAAAGCTCTTGCTTGGACTATAAGATCATGTCATGTCCTGAGAGATTGTCTCAGTGGGACTTGGACATAATAAAGATATCGTTCTAAAATTTCAACCATAGAGCAAGTGGAACAGGAAGAAAAAGACCCTTTGCTAATCAGTCCCTCAATCACATTCTTTGGAACTAGCGACTTTTATCAATTTCTAATGTGTACCTCTGAAAATTATTTACACATTTAAAAACAAATACATGTAACGATATTAACAAATGGAATTTGTTATTTTAGCTGCTGGCTCAGCTGTGGGGAGAAAGGAAACTTCTCCACTGTTGGTGGGAAGGTAGACTGGTGCAACCACTGTGGAGATCAGTGTGGGCATTCCTCAGAAAATCAAGATCAGAGGTCCTATTTGACTCTATTTCCCTACTGGGTATATTCATGAATGAATAAAAGAACCACACCACAGCAACATATGTACACCCATGTTTATGGCAGCCTAGTTTGTAACAGCTAAATATTGGAAAGAGCTGAAAAGCCCATTAATTGGTGAGTGGATAAAGAAGATATGGTTTTTCTGTAAAGTGGAGTACTAAGCAGCCACAGGAAAGCTAAACGTGAGACATTTATAGCTAAACGAATGCACCGAGAGGCCATACTCATGAGTGAAATAAATAGGATTCAGATGTGTAAATACCATATAGTTTCTCTAGTGTGAAAAACTAAAGGTGTAAATGAAGCCCAAAATGTACAACAGGTATTGTGAAATAGGAAGAAAGTGTGCAAAAGGAAGAGGAATTGAGGGAGAGCAGAGGAAAACAAAGGAGGGAAAGAAAAATATTGATGGTAAAAAGAAAAAATGGAAAGCTTATACACACACACACACACACACACACACAGGGGAGTAGGAATTTGAAGGGAGAGTCACTGGAATGGGAAAAATAAGAATCCAGATATATCATGTACAGGTAAAAATTCTCAGTGATGCATGTGATCATAATGTATTCCTAAAATGTACCAGTAAACTCAATAAACAAAAAGCCTTGCATTTGTACCCTCTAGCAGCAGGCTGAAACCCACACCAGGGGTCTCCGATAGGCTTCATCTGGCCTCACCACACTGTCAGCAAAGCTCCATCTCATGACAGTGTTACCAGCATTAGTTCTGGGGCACAGTGTCACCAGGCAGAGCCTTCTGTCTGCCCACAAAGACAGGAGTGTGAGCAAGAGTCACCTTGTTTTAAGATGTCCGAGTTGTCCCCACTGAATAGCCTGGCCCAGTCTGTGTAGTGCAGTCAATAATGAGGTTAGGCAAGCAACCTGTTTTGGTCTATTTCTTGGTGAATCTCTGCTGATTTTGAGTACAATTTGCCCTGCTAAGGGCCCATCTTGCAAAGTAAGGACCCTGGGGATTCAGTGTCAAGCAATGGAGACAGGGAAGAGCACAAGCTGTGTCCCCCTGTTGTAAAGAATTTGGTCACAAGCTCATACTCAGTTCATAATTTCTAGAGTCTATTTCCTTTTTCCATTACCAACACACATAGCTTTCTGAAACAGTAATAACAACTGTCTATATATTTCTGAAGACTCCTATTTTCTCTATTCTTTCTTAGACTTACAACAGTAGCTCCTTAATCACATCTGCAAGTCATTTAAATATCCTAGGATATAATTTATCTGGGCCTGAAGGCTTGAATTAATTTAAAGCTGTAAAGCACACCCTTATTATCTCTGCACCTAGCTGGCTCTTCAATTCCCTTCTAATGATATTTGTTCTGGGTTTGCCAGCTTGAAAATTATTTTCCTTGATAGAGGAAAAACAAGAAGAAGAAAAACAGAATACGAATAAATCCACATGCTCTGCCTTGCTGTTTAGCTTTATATCTTTGATCAAAGCTTGTAGACTTTTCCTGAGACATGTGGATTATTTTGAATATTTATATATTTTACTACAGACCTAAGAAAAGCTATTTATCAGGAATGAAATCTATGGATACACTAGTAAAACTCAGACTAAAACTTCACGTACAAGTGCTGAGATGAATTACAGAGGTGAGCCTGAGACTACTGTGCGTTTGGGAGGTCAGAGGCAAGGTCCCTGCAGGACAGGAGCGAAGCCCCCGGAAGACATGCATGGCGCACTCCGCTGAGGCCGCCAGGGCGGTGCGCTCATACGCAAGCAAGTGCACAGTCAGCCACCAATCAGCGTGCACCACCCCAGAGCTCCCCTGCAAGTCCCTGTGGCCACCTCAGCAAGATGACAGTGTTCCGTGCTGGTACCGGAACGCACCGGTCCACTACCCACAAAGGTCTCAGTCAAGGAGAGCTTCATTTTCAGATTCTGTTTTTCAAATCATGACCTCAAATTCTCTTACAAGTTTCCTAGTGATCTCATTCTGTTTAATCCTTTGAAGCCCTGTTGTTTCATCTTGAGAACTTTCAAATGCTCAAGATCTTTGGAGACTTTTAGATTCTCCTCCTTGATATTCTTTCATTCTTTCAACCTCAGGCTTTTGGCCCCAGTTCTCTCCACATTCAGGCACACATGTTTCCTCTTTGATTTCTGAGCCAGGCATTTGTCTTAAGACTATAATGTGAAGAGTCTGAACTTCTCTACCCATTTGTTCTGTGAAACTTCCAATGTATATGATCTCATTCACTTCAGAACTCTGAAAATAAACACATAAAAGAAATGTTTTGTTTTCCTCAACTCTCACTTCTTGGTTTTGATGGGCTCTAAGATGATGTGATTAGTATGTCCTTAGGCTTCTCTTATCCTCACTGTCCTTTCCCCTTGTCCTAGATAACAAGATCCATCGTAAATTTCTTTACTTTTTAAAAATCTTCAAAGTCACTGGTTCTCAATCTTTTGTACCACAGTGAGATCTGCAGAGACCTGAATCAATATCACCCGGAGTGATTGTTTAATATGTAAATTCATCCCTGTGCCCTGCCTGGAACCAGCTGTACAATCAGCAAGGCACAGCACAAAGCCCTGTTTTGAAAACATCATGAAGAGACCCCTTGCAAATGGAAAGGAGACCAAGAGATGAAATGGTGGTGGAGAGAGAAGAAAGAAGAAGCATGTAAAAAGATTAAAATGTCCTGTTCATGCACCGACTCCCCTCAGTGACTATAGTCATTAGGTTCTGCAAACATGAACCAATAAAAATGTAAAATCCAGCTAAGCATCTCAACAGTGGACAGTGGAGCCTTAGAAGCTTGACGGCTCCCAAGCATGTTGATCTACAGAGTGGACACTTGACTATTTTCCTTCAATAGAGATGAAACAAAAGCTTCTCCACAGTACCCTTTATTTAATTAAAAATTCAGGAGAAAACATTGGAGCACCAAGAGGTCGCCTGATAACTACTTGCTGTAAGGCATTACAAAAGTTGATCCATCTCCAGTACTAACCAAGATGATAGTGGGCTGGAGGAACAGGTACTTGAACTCTGGAATTCCCCTTTTAAAAAGATGTTATTGTTGATTTTCAGTGTGCATACTAAATTATGCACTCTAATAACAGTCATTACATTCTTCTGAGATCTATGTAAAAGAAACTACATTATTGCTATCTGAATGTTAATTTCTCTGAGCATCTAAATTATTCTCGCATTCTCATTATTTGGGGAAAATTACTAGTATTACATAAACCTGCTCCATAGGCCTACCTATGTGTTCTTTTATTCTTTGCTTTCCACATGAAAGAATAGGTTTACTAAGTTCCCAGCAAGTTTTTTTTTCTAAATATAAAAATGGATTGAAGAATACAAAATTTCTTGCTTTAAACTGTGTTTCCTTCCTGCCTTCCACATTTCACAGTGACAACACGGGAGGAACAATTATTGCCTTGTTCAATGATTTGATAAAGAAAAATAAACTGTTCTACATGGGTTATATATGCCTTTGGTATCTCCAACCTCCAGCAAAACACATTAGCTTCTTAGTAAGGGAAGAATTTGTCGAGTTTTGGCCATTTGCATTACTTTTCTGTCTTCCGATCTGTTTAATGGGTAATTTAAACCAAAGATATTTATCGTCATTTTGAGGCCAAGGGGAAATAATGGCTGCTGCGGGAACGGGAACTTCTGCGAAGCTCTGTACTATTTTTTTAATTGAATTCTTTATTGGTACAATTTATATACTTCTCACAATCACACATAACATTGGGGAATTTGTACCAATATATGACACAAGTTAATTCACATTTTTACCCATATCCCTACCCACCCCACCTCCCACCCCCTATATACATGCTCTTTTATTTTCTTTTAGAATCATATTTATTCCTTCCCCTCATTACATTCCCACACCAAATTTCCTCTGGAAGTTTCCCATTCTACAAAAACTGTCATACTTTCTAGAGCTCATTTGCATCTACAGGTGCTCATATCAATGAGAAGATCTGGTATTTGCCTATCTGTGATCTATTTATTTCACTTTATTAGTACACCCTTGTTCATAGCAGCTCAGTTCGTGATAGCTCAATCTTGGGAACAACCCAAATGCCCATCAACCGGAGAGTGGATAAAGAAGATGTGCTTTTTTTTTTATAAAATGGAGTATTATTCCGCCATAAAGAATGACAAGAT
Organism: Thryonomys swinderianus; assembly: GCA_004025085.1. NCBI lineage: Eukaryota > Metazoa > Chordata > Mammalia > Rodentia > Thryonomyidae > Thryonomys > Thryonomys swinderianus. Next base: position 6,423 of record PVIC010001180.1, read on the forward strand.
TGATTCATTTATGTGCAAATGGAGACACCTGGAGCTCTGTTCTATTTTTAATCTTCCTGCGGGTCCCACTGTCTAAAGGGATCTGACTCTTGCTGTCCGCCCAGCAGGTGAGAGCGCAGCTCCGCTTCCTCAGCGATGTGCGACTGCGCCACCAGCTTCCTCCCACAGGGGCGGACGCAGGGAGCGCAGACTCCAAGTCCGCGTGGAACGAAGCATCGTCGCAAGGGCAGCGGCGCAGGGCAGACTCGGTGCGATATACTCAGGCCCCGTATCTTCCCAGCAAAGTGAAACGGGGAGTTCCGAGAACTGTTTGGTGTCATAGTTTACTATCATGCGAAGGAGCGAAGCCGGCAAAGGTCCCCTCTGTCCCTACAGCTCGCTTCTGCGTCGGGTGGAAACGGCCTCCCTAGCTTAGTCCGAAGGCCTTACGGGCTGCAGTGCCTGACAGCCTCACAAAGCCCCTTCGTTCTTCCCCCGCACCCCTCCGTCCTCCGCTTCCCAAGGCGTCCTGCGGCTCCAGCGTGCACAGCTCGCGGCCACTGTTCGGCCCCTGCGAGGCGTAACACAGTGAGGAGAAGCCGAGGCCTCGCGGGGTCCTGCAGGCTGCGGCCCAGCTCTGGACCTGCGGCTGTGGGAAGAGAGAGACCCGAGTCGGGGTCAGCCGTCCTCCAAAGGCCGATTCACCCAGGGCCTCCCGAGATCTCTGTACAAGGCTAGGCCTGGGGCCCCCGGCTGTCCCCTGGGCCACAGGATCAAGGCCCGGGCCGAGGCAGTTAATAGATTTGGTCCACGATGACAGTAGGGCTTCTCCAGTGAGTTTGGCGAAAGCCGATAGAGACGGCCACAGAGCTGTGCATATCTGTGTATACACACGAGGGAGGTCCCGGAAGTGCTTTACGGAGCCTCAGAACAATCCGGCAGGGTCAGCCCTCTGACAGTGCTTTATCATGTGCTGTTTTCCTCTGTGAACACCTTTGTAGGTATATGTTCCTTTAAAAAATATTCAACGTATGTATTTTAATATTTTACTTAACTTGGTTCTTTATAAATGGGTGTTTTATGTGTGTATATGTTTGACTAAAGACTGTAATACTTGCTTCTATGCCTTCCTATTAGGTACATTTGTAGAAGATGTTTTTCAACGTTAATAGTTCAATGCTTACTTCCAATGGCCAGCCCATGTGGTCAGATTACAAGGAAAACATTACTTCTGTTTTTCTGCTTTTTCCCAAAGACCTAACAATATGAATTTAATTCAAAATATACGGGTCCTTTTTTTTTTAGAACACCTTCTCTCATTAGGTTTTCATAATGGCTGTAAAGATGTCTCACACAAATACATAGGCAGGTAAAAGACAAATGAATACAACTAATTCTTTGACAGGAAAAAGATGCACTTGCATAATTTGTGAACTTTATAATTTTGTTGAGAACCTTTATTTGTCAGGAGTTACAGCCCAAAAGTACTCATGCAGTTATGTGTGCACTAATTATAATTTACAATAGTTCAATATTCTTTTGCAGACAGAACAAAGTATGATCCTCTTCTGCCAGTACTTTTGTGGGTATGTGTTTGTCGATATTATCAACCCAATGGCTTCCTTTGGCCCCCATAACCTGACGTGCTCTGTGGTAGGAGTGCTTCTTAAATCCTTCAACATTTTGTAAAGAGATGCAAAGGTTAAATCAAAATCTTTTCTGATTGTTTTAAAAATCAGTAATGACTGTATAACAGTAATATCTCTTTTAGGTGTCTGACAGAGGCAATATGTTTTCTGGGTAGACAGTTAAAGGGAATTTAAGAATCTGGTCATAAATAGAGGAAAAACTGAAGGTCTGATTATTGTAATTATATGAGCAGCATTAGAGGTGTCTGAACCACCAGCCTGGTGAAAGAGAAATTTTAGAGGAAACACTGAGGAGTTGAAAGAGGCTGTGAAAAGCAATTGTATAGGAGTCTTAGAGGTACTGTTGTAAAAACCAGTCAACACAGTAACAAGAGAATTAGTTTTATTAATCCATAGCATGGAAGGTCTTCAACCACAGTTCTGATGAATCCAGAATAATCAAATTTGGAAGGTGCCAGTTCTTTGAAAAATTGTGTCTTCTATGCGCGGTCTTCTGGTTTGTGTCATAAAAATGTTTGTCCCCGACCACAAAGCAACATGTATCTGTGGTTTGAATTAAATCTGGAACTGATACTTTGCACATATGCTTGCAGTAGGCATGACTTACGACAGGATGCATAAAATAATCATAAGGAATCTTGGAAACTCCATCTTTGTTTATATTCAACTAACTTTGATTCTTCTTGCTGTACTGTATATAATAACATAAAAGCATTGATTTAAACAAAGTGTCTTGGATCCAGGACCAGACCTTGGAGGCTAAAGATTTATTGGAAAGCTGTGCTGGGAAAGCCCCTTAGACAGTGTACTCATGGTTTATCTGACTGTGACATATGTCGTTCTATAAACAGCCACTTAGAAATGTCTCAGGAAGTTTATGATAATTTGCCAATTTGTAAGTTGCTTTTAATTTTGAGGTAAATTATTTTGCAACACAAAACAATGAAAATGCAATTTTAAAATAAACAAAATGCTCCAACTCTGGCTCCACTCAGGACGATGCCATCTCAAACTATTTGTTAATTAAGAAATAAATTGAAGTGAAATTACTAGGAATGTATTTTTAACATGTAGTAATTAAACAAATAAGTAGTAAAAGTGAGCACATGTCTGCCTAGAAGGGAATAGAAATATGAAGAGAAAAAGCAAAGGGAAAAAGAAAATCAAGAGTTTCCAAGATTTAGCTTTTATAAATTGTGCCACTCTAAACATGGGTGCACATAAGTCACTATGATATGATGCTTTTAGTTAACATTTCCAGCAGAGGAATAGCAGGGTCAAATGGGGCCTCAAATCCTAGTTTTTGAGGAATCCCCATACTGGTCTCCAGAGTGGTTGCACCAGTCTACACTCCCACCAACAGTGGACAAGGGTTCCTTTCTCCTCTTTGCCCTGTGGTATGTGTTATTGGTTGAGTTCTTGATAGTAGCCATTCTTTGAGGAGTAAGATGAAGTCTAAGCATTGTTTTCATTTTATATCTCTCAAGTGATGAGTGAGATTGGTTTCTTCATATGATTAGTTGCTGCCTTTATTTCTTTATCTGAGAAATATCTGCTCATTTCAGGTGCTCATTTTTAAATTGGGTATTTAAGTTTGGGGAATCTTATTTTTTAAGTTCTTTATATAGTCTAGATTGTAGCCCAAAAGCCCATCAGCTGGTGACTGGATAAAGAAAATATGGGGTTTTTCATACAGTGGAGCACTACTCAGCTATAAAGAACTATAAACTTGAGACACTCATAATTAAATGGATGCACCTTGAGGCCATACTTATAAGTGAAATAAATAGGACACACAAGTGTAAATACTACATCATTTCTGAAGTGTGAGAAACTGAAAGTGTAACAAAGAACCAAAATACATATAGATAGTGTGAAGTAGGAAGAAAATGTTCAAAGGAGAAAGTGAACTAGGGAAGGGGGCAGCACAAAGGAAGGAAAAATTTCAAGGTAAAAAAGAAAAAAGTGGAAACAAAGTTTATGTTTATAGGGGGAGGGAATGAAAGGAGAATCAAGATGTGTCATGTACAGGAACAAATTCTCAATGATAAATGCGATTGTAAGTTGCACAGAGTCATATCATATCTTTTCTCTTATATGAGAAGCTGAAGATGTAAATGAGTCCTAGAAAGTATGATAGATAATGTGAAATAGAAAATATTCAAAGGGAAATGGGGTGTAGGGGTTAGTAATGAGGGGAAATAAACGTGATGGTTAAACAAAGGAAACAAAGCTTATGTATATAGGGGCAGGGGTTGTAGGTGGGTAGGGGGATGGAAAAAATTAGAATTAAGACGTCATATACTGGTACAAATTCTCAATGTTAAGTGTGATCATGATATGTATGTATATGTGTATATATATATATATAATGTACCAATAAAGATTCAAATTTTAGAAAAATCAATAGTTATTAGGAAAACCTACTAGATGAGGAGAAGCAGGAGAGTTTCTGGAAGATAAAGGAAGTATCTTTTGCTTTTCTGTTCTTATTTTATCAGTCACAAAGAGATCTAATTTCCACCCATTGCACCTGCATCTCTGTCTCCTTCCTCCTCCTCCTCCTCCTCCTCCTCCTCCCCCTCATCCAAACAAGCAAATAGTTCAGTACTAGAAGTGAGAAATTAGAGACTTTTGGTGCAGATGAATTTATCCAAGGAGAGAAGAGTGAATAAGAATCAACTGCTTTAGGAAACAGGCAAACTACAGTGGGGTGGCTACTGTCGTAAAAGAGCAGCCATATCATTACGAAATACATTCAGTGTGACTTGTCTTGTTTTTCTCGGTTTGTTCAATCCTCATCAGGATAACCAAAAACTTCAGCTGCCTTCCTTTTGGTTACTGTTCTTCTTTTGGGTCATATGTCATATCCAGAAAGATATAAAGTATAATTAAAAAATATGGTGAGTGTTTAAACTTAAACATATTGGCTGCAGTAGAAGATATATTGTCATGAATCTGCCTCACTTTGCACACACTTACCCCACTGTGCCTTCCCTTTCTGAAGCAGTTCCGGAAGTCCTCTTTCACAGTGCTTTTACGACATCTGATTGTAAGTGAAATAAACAGGACACAGATGTGTAAATACCATATCGTTTCTCTAGTATGAGAAACTGAAGGTGTAAATGAGGTCTAGGATGTATGTCAGGTATTGTGAAATAGGAAGAAAATGTTCAAAGGGAGAAGGAAAGGGGGAGGGGGAAAGGAAAGATGGGAAAGAAAACATCTGATGAAAAAATTGGAAACAAAACTTATGCATATGAGGGTGGGATGGTTCGGAGGGCCGGGGAATGGAAGATATAGATCAGGTACAGATACAAATTCTCAATGTTGAATGTGATCATAATGTGTATCTAAAATGTACTAAAAAGTACAATGAAGGTTGCTGCCAGGTGCCACGCAGCAGAAAGGCAGGATTGTAAGGTGCAGCAGTGCATCAGCCGGTTTCCTATTTCACCCAATCTTACACCAAGTGGCTTCAAGCTTGGAATGTGAACATAATGAATCAATGCAGGGCATCAAGACAGCGAGGAAAAGGCGGGAAGAGGCACTTCCAGAACTGTTTCAGCAAACGGCGAGAATAATGGGATTGATGGGTGCAGAATAAGCAGGGATTTTGTTGTTGTTTTTTGAGACAGGGTCTTCTTGCTTTGTAGTTCAGGCTGGCTCTGAGCTCACTATGAAGCCCAGGCAAACCCCAAACTCAGCAGTCCTCCTGCCTCTGCCTCCAGAGTGCTGGGATTACAGGCATGAGGCACCATGTCTGGTGTTGTGGTGTGTGGCGCTGATTATTGCTGGGCATGACTCACCACGCTCAATATTGTTGTACGTGGTTACGGGGATCGAACCGTGGACCTTGTGCTTGCTAGACAGGTGCCAGAACCACTGAGCTAAATCTCCGGCACAAGCAGGAATTTTTTTTTTTTTTTTTTTTTTTTGCTTTTTGAGACAGGGTCTCGCTTTGTAGTTCAGGCTGGCCCTGAGCTCACTATGGTGCCCAGGCAAGCCGCCGCGAACTCAGCAATCCTCCTGTCTCTGCCTCCCGAGTGCTGGGATTACAGGCATGAGCCACCACGTCCGGCATTGTGGTATGCGGTGTGGATTGTTGGTGGGCATGTCTCCACGCCCAGCATTATATGTGGTTACCGGGGATCGAACTCAGGACCTTGCGCTTGCGAGGCAGGCGCCGGAACCACTGAGCTAACCCTCCGGCCCCAAGCAGGAATATTTTGAAGATTAATAGCGATATATCCTTTAGTGCAATAGTTTTTAAAAATTTAAACATCAATTATATTTTTCAATAATATTTCATATATGTGCACACTTATTTACATAATATTTGCAAGTAACAAAGTATGTTTATTTGTCACTATACATAAACTGGTGACAACTTTTTTATCTTTATTAGTACATTGTATATACACATGATCACACTCAATATTGGGAATCTGTACCAGAATATGACACAATTTAATTCTCACTTTTTCCCATTCCTCTACCCACCCCACAAACCCCACCCCCTAAATACATAAGCTTTGTTTCCCTTTTTTAATTACCATCACATTTTTTCTTTCCCCCTCCTGACTCAGCCCTCCACCACATTTCCCTGTGACGTTTTGTAGCAAACTTTTGCTATTATAATAATGCTTACGTTCTCTAATGAGGATTAGTGACGATACGAAGCTGGGAGAACGTTCAGGAAAAGAAAACACCTCAGCTTCGATTGCTCTTGATTTTATTAGTCACCATCGCTCCACGGAGAACAGGTTCCACGCGGTGTGCAACTGCAAACAGTACCGGAATCCATACATCGTGGCACGTGTACATCGCATGTACTGGATGATGCGTGCAGACCTATGATCAAGCTCAATGTACACATTAGGCACGAGAAGAGATCAACAATAGTGATACAGGAAGAAGCACCACAACATCCTGTGGGGCAGTTATGAAGAACTTGTTTTCAGAATGCAGCTGACCACTGCAGTGCAGTGGTGGAAATTGAAACTGTGATGAAAGGGCGGACCGTGGCCTATTTATCTAACCACATTGAGTTCTTTGAAAGGAGAAATTATTTTCAGGGTAGAAGATCAACCACAGTCCATCGTGTGAAAGATTTCTCACACACTGAACATGAACAGGTACAGTAGCTCAACGAATCAAAGCTAGAAGAGTGCGATGTTTTGGACAAAATCTATGTTTTATAATCCATCAGTATGATCCAGTAATACAGTAAATGAGTCTTTTTGGACTTTTGTACTTCTTTACTGTGCACCGTGTATACGTGTATACAAAACAGGAGCTACAGGCTGGCGAAAACTGTCTTCCTGTTAAAATGTCCCTGCACGTCCTCCAGAACCCCCAGTGAATTTTCTTGGTAAATATCGCCCCCTGCAGTTCATTCTAAGAGCGTGCAGGGTAGTGAATGGAGTTTAAATTTGCCCTGGGTAAAGACACCCTCAGGGCTGATGTGATGGGGCCCCACGGACATTTCCACGTATTGTTTCCATATGAGAAAAGCTTTTATGGATGAAGGCATCAGAAACCCAACCCAATACCCACATGCAGGAAATAAGGACTTGTATAAATCTCCCCTAAATTTATATGGCTCCACTTTATTCACTACAAATGAAAAGAAAAAGATATTGTGCATGTTCTTTGGCTTTAGAGTGGAGAGGAGCAAATTGCCAACTTCGTTATGGGCTTAATATGTTTGGTGGCTGTTCCCTGCACAGCATTCCGTTTACTGAGCCGGGAAAGATATTACCGAAACCCTTCTTGTTTACAGAGGGCTTAGGAGACATTCTGAGAATATCCGGGGAAAACAGCTACTGTTACAAAGAAGATACAGTTTGACATTTTCTGTTTAAAGAAAATTTTATGAGTCATTTTTAACAACCCCCAAACACAATTCGTAGACATTTTGAAATATTCATTCGAGGCCGATGAAACTATTTAGTGATTTTACAAAATATTCCACAGGCTTATTCCAGTTTTGAAAAGAGTTTCCTGAAGGCAAACCTCTCAGACACAGTTTTGTCACTAGGCAACAGCATATTACATAAGTATTAATTCCGTGGTTCTCTTTGCTAGCCTCTTCTTATTGCCTTCAGTTCCACATGACTAATAAAATTTAAACCCACTTCTACATTTAATTATAGAATTTCCCCACAAACAATGATTTTCAAGGCGATGACAGTTTGTACTACAGATGGAGGTTCTTTATGCCATAGGCGATAAAGAGTAGATAACTATTGTTCCCAACATGTATGGATGGAAGATACAAGGAATTTGTTAAAATGTTTGTCCTTTAATTCCTCCCTTTAATTTTAATAAATTGTCAATTAGTCTTGTGATCAAAGGTATATATTTAAACCATAATTACTGAATTTTCTAGTATATACCACCGCGATGTTGTTCAGTGTTTGTTTTAATTAATATAAAATTACAAAACTATAATATTTTCTATGCTTTTATTTGGGACAGTCCAAAACAAATATGATTTAAATTTAATTTTAAATTTTTTGTTTAAAAGACCTCTGTTGAATTCCTTTAAAATCCACATTTTATTTCAAATGTTTTCTTTTGTGTATATTCATGAATGGCAGTTTAACAGCAAATATTTAGAAACAATAGGAAGTAGTAAAGGAAAAGAAAGAAAAAACATGATTTACTTTTGATGTTCATATTTGTATCATATGCCTATCTTCCAGTTGTGTGGTTAAAGTTGATAAAACATTTGTAACTTCTCCTCTTTATTGGGCAATCGTTCCTATTTCCCAAGATTCTCTTGTCCCCTCAAATTGATTCCCTACTCAGATGCCACAATAAACATTGAAATAATAAATTCCATGATCGTGTTCCTCCCTTTCAATGACTTTCCTATGCACTTAGGAGAACAGCCAACCCTCTACTCAGAGTTTCCAGTGACTCTACCCTGGCCTTGACACCCGCATCGCTCTTATGATTTTTGGCCCTCCTCGGGATCCATTTACAGGAATGCCTTTCTGTCCAGCAGATGTTCTTTCCTGCTACAAGTGTATGGCACATGCTACAGTCCATTCTCTGTGAGTTTTTCCCATCCTCCTCCGGTGGCAAACACTGCATGTTGTGCACATTGGTTTGACACCTCCTGAAAGTCCAGCCATCAAAGTTGGGTCCTTCTATTTTCTGCTCTGTTTTGTTTCTCCCCTTTAATGCACTTTCTTATAAAGACATTTAATGATTGTATGTTCACATATCCAGAGTCTATTTAGAAACACCTCCCTAGAGCAGATGAATGAATAAATACATTTAGGTATTTCATCAAACTTTAAACAACAGTGATTAATGTACTGAGCTAAAGGTAGATCTGAGCATAAATAGGCTATAATCTCAATGACTTATTCATTTATTTGCTTCTATAATAAATATTTATTGACTATCTATTTTATGCCGAGCACCATCCTCACTGAGTCTATATTCTAGGCCCAGGTGAATGGGTAGATAAGCAAAATAATGGGGTAAATGAAAAGGTCATGGGTTTGCAGAAACAAAACAGGGAGGAGGGAGGAACTGTAAATCAGATGACCAGAGAAAGTGGTGGACTCACAGAGCAAAGGCTCAGAGTCAGTGAAAGAGCAAGCCCTGTTTATACTGGGGACACATTATTGTGAGCTGGTAAAATAAAGCTTCATGATCCCAGCTGCACAGGAGCACAGGGTAGAAGGAAGCCTGACTCGGACTAGAAGGAGAGGAAGCCAGAGAGGCCAGAAGTCCTTGAGCCAAGGGGAAGGATGTAGACTTTTGAGTCTGCTCAGAATAGAAAATCACTGTAACAGGGTCCTCGTCTGCAGGTTGGGAAGAACCTGTAATACACCAAGAATGGAAACTGGGAGACCATTTAGCATTTTTTGGGAATAATCAGTGGAAACCATGGTGACTGGAGTTGGGATGCTGCAGAGGAAGTGCAGAAACATGGCGAGAGGTTTAGCACCTTCATCTTTCCCAGGAAGTAACAGAATTGGAAGCAGATTGGCTCCCAGTAGGGCCATGGACAACATAAGACAGGGTGAAAGTTACATTGCCTAGGCTTTCCCATAGGGAGTAGTCTGTGTTTTTATTTGGAAGGAGTTTTTCAAGGGGCTTAATATGTGCACCAAGGCAAGAATAAGGGCTAAATTATTACCAAAAAAATGTTCTTCTGGACAAAATAGAAAAAATCCAGTTCTTCTGGAAAACACAGTTAGAGAGAAACAAATATGAGGCCAAGGATTTGGAGGCAAAGATAAGAGAAGATGCTGTGTTCCTTAGCATGGCCTGAGTGACCAAGTTCTTCAGTAAAGACGTGGCCATCATATGAGCCAATGTGGGTGTAGGAGTGGTAGGACAAGAAACTGGGAAAACCAAGGAGATGTCCCCAAAGCAAGGGGCAGCTTATGTTCTCTGGTAACACCGTGAAGTTGGAGGCCAATCGTGAACCATTATGACCTTGAACATGATCAAAATATATTAGACACATTGAAACCTCCCCATAAATATGAAACTAGGGACAAAGTTGGTAATGGGGGAAGGATGACTGAAGTATGTTACATGCATGTACCAAAAATTTAAATATTTAAAAATTCAAATTAAATTAGTGCTCAATTTAAATTTAAAAATGAAATGGGCCAGAATAATACTATGTATATAAAAGTATAAAATTGAATATTTTAATTTTTTAAAAAATGAAATATAAAAATAGTAATAACCAAGAATTTGTACATTTTTCTGTACTGACACTGTATAATTTGTGCTTCACACTTAACAAAATACACCAAGGTATTTCTTAACCCATAAAGATGGTGTTCAGAGCCCAGAAATCCCCCTGGCTGATGTGCGTAGCTGACCAGCCACACCAACCACACCTCCAACCCGCACATCTTGAATGTCTTGGTTCCCTCTGGGATAGTTTCTCTCTCTTTTTCATTTTACAGTTGACTTCTTATGATACCTCAGTGTAGGGTTCACCAAAAGAGCTTTCTAGAAATACTGTTTTAAAGAAAGAAAAATCTTCCAGACTGAAGTGAGAAAGCACCCTGGGCAGTGGTCTGCTGAAATTTCATCCAAGAGCTGACGGTTTTGGAACAGAAATTTGCTAACAGTGATATTTTACTCATTCACTCGGTTTTAGGGTGCCTGACCAGAATGGACACATACATGCACACAATGCACATAAAGTATGTATTCATGTGAAGAATATACATACATGAATTTGTGCTATGTGATGATCACATGGAGAGAAAGGAAGATGTAAATATACATGCTATGTGAATAAGCAACTCAAATAGCTGCTTTCAACTGTAAGCTTCACAAGGTCCCCTGCAACTCCAAACTGAGACAATGCCCTTGTGAGGACTCTAGATAAGTAAGGATCCTCTTCAGGGTGTTGCTAGAAAATTGGTCCCTTCTACACCAATGGGGTGGAGCAACCTGGGGAGAAGCCAAGACTTTTGATGTTAAGTTCACTTGGAAGTGAGCACTTATGTCCTCCATAAATTCACACGTTGAGTTCTTATTTCTAAGGTGGTGGTGTTAAAAAGTAGAATCTTCAGGTGTGACAGTACTGAGGATGAAGTTCCCAGATGAAATGAACCCCAGAAAGCTTTCTTCCTCTTTTACTCTATGAAGACGGTGAGAAAGCAGAGATGACTATCAGTAGGGATGGGACTGCCCCTAGATGCTCAATCTGCTGGCACCTTCATCTTAGAGTTTCTAGGCTCCCAACACTAGAAGTAACTTCTGTTCTACATAACCCATCCAGTGTGTGAGCCCAGGTGGACTAAGACAGGTGCAGACATTAGCTCAATTAGTACCAGCCAAGTAAATCTGGACAGACTAGCCTTTCCGGACATACCTTTGTTTATATATACAGCAAACATCAAAGTATCTCTTGTATTTCCCAGAGGACTATACTAACATGAAAGAATGTATAGATGGAGATACATAATAATGCTGCTGGATTTTATTACTGGAAATTAAAGAATGTCCCAGTAGACTACAGTTTCTATTGGATTAAAATGTGAGTTTCAAAGTCACACGGAGATAGATTTGAATTCCATCTTCAACTTCCTGGCTTCAAGAATTTAGTCAAGTTGCTTCCCTGACTTAAGGCTCAGTTTTCTAATTTAAAAGATGAAGATGACATTAGCTCATAGGGTTGCTATTGTATAGATAAGATTATTTATATATATGTGTGTGTGTGTGTCTGTGTGTATACATACATATATGAGTATAAATACATGTGTGTACATCTCCTTATGCTCTTACTTAGCACACAATAAAAATGCTATGTGCAACTGATACTTGTTATATTTAATCATTTTTCTACCAATGACCAGGCTTCCAAAAGATATCCCATTATTAAAAGAATCCCTATCAGAAATAAGTTAAAAGTAGTGTTGACAAGTGAATATCATAAGACACTTTAAAAGAGAACATTAAGCAAATTATATTTCAGAGCTATGTTTAAAATGTGTGAGCTGTCATGTGCAGCGCACACAGATCTGGGAAATACGATGTTATGTGATACAAGCCAGCTGCATAAAGACCATATGTAGCCATAGAGTCTCATAAAGTCAAACTCACAAAGGCAAAAGGTCAGATGAAGGTTAACAGGGACTGGAGCAGATGAGGAGGGTTTGAAGGCGATGTTGTTCAAGTGATACCAAATTCACATAATTAGGGGGAATAAGTTCAAGACATCTATTGTACAGGGAGAGCTATATTGATAACAGTGCAACATAGTCTTGAAAATACCTGCAAGTAGATTTTAGTATTCTCCCCCATTCAAATAGATGTAAGTATTCTCATATATTAAAAAATTATTACATGTAAATTCATGCCTATAGTAATTACCTTGGTTTAGCCACTCCATAATGCAAACAATATTTCAAAACATCATATTGTTCACTATAATCATATACTGTTTTGTATTTGTGAATTAAAAAAACAATTTCAAAACTGAAAAACTGAAATTTTGATAAAGCTTGTTTACATGAAAACAGAGATATTTAATTTTACAGGACATTCCATAGAAGACTATCCAAAGCTCCTGAAATTCCAGTTTTTCAGAGATAGTGGGTCCCACAGGCCACAGTGGCTTTCATGTCGCTGAAGCATCCAGGCACAGCTTGAAGACAGGCCACCTGGTGCAGAGTTTGAGCACAGGATGAGAGCGGTGTATAGATGACCATCGTGTCATGCTCAGCCTCAAAATTCTGATCAATACTGCAGTTGAGGTAACAAAACTATTGGAAAAGCTAATGGCATCCAGCTCCCATTAGTAAAAGTAGATGATTGGGGTAAAAAGCTAAAATTTACCCTGTAAGGTTTCTATTCAGATGGCACTGAATTTGGATGACAGGGAAACCCAGGATACAAATTTTATGGAGTTTATGAATTTTGGGAATTCAAAAATAAAATATTTTCATTGCCTGAGATACTTCTAAAAAACATTAGCTGACTTCCCTATCATAGATAACCTCTTTGTATAATTGCAGTTTATAATGTTTTTGTAGAGGGAAAAGTATCCCATTTTCTTTCTCACTTGGTTGAGTGATGTTTTCTATTAATGATTGCTTAGAGGTAACTCTAAGTTTACAGCATCACAAGTCATTGTGAATGTCACCTCCACATTGAGAATTAGTGTCAGTTTTAGGAAAACTGCTCTTAGTTTGCTTATGGATGAGTTGCAAGGTTTCAATTCATTTTAAGTTTTGCTTTAAGTCAGCTAATTTTAAATACTGTCCCGCTTATCTTCCATTTCCTTCAGTCAGGAAGCTTGGGGAGTTGAAGGAGCACATGTTCCTACATGCCAAGCTTATCTGGGAACACTTCGCGGTAACTTACTAGTCCCAGAAGTGAATGTACCACACCACTAGAGTCCACGGAGCTACTAAAAGATGTCCTAGACTAACTAAATATAAAAATGCCTGAAGCCAATACAAAGCCACCTGGCATTACCTGAAGTCTGGAAAGTCAGAGATGTTTTAATCCACTGAGATTTCAATATCTCACTTTTACAAGATTTCTACAAAACCTTATCCCTTTGTAGACACATCACCTATCCCCTCCTCCACAGAAGGACGCTCACATGAGCATCCCTGGAGACCTTAGCATCATGGTAAATCACTTCTATCCCATGATAATTTTAGAGACAAGCTGGTGACTAGAATACTAAGGCTACGCAGCAGGAGAAATGTCTGAGGAGCCTGGAGCACCAAGATCACAAGGGACATGTTTACTGCCTTCTAGTATTTGCAGGACTGTTATGTTGATGTCTGTCAGGCAGTCACTCTGAATTGCTCTCAAACACAAAACTTTGAACAATCAGAAGAAATTCCAAGGAAGGAAATTTCAACCAATTCCGAGACAGAACTTTCTAAACAATTATAACACTCTAAACATTTTGTATCAAAATGAAGTTGATTGCCATTTGGTGTCATGGGCTCCGTGACACTGAAAGAGTCCATACAGACCAAGGAGTACCTGTCAGGAACAGGGCTCTTTACCAGCAATAGGTGCTCAGCCAAACTCCTTCTAAGTTGGAATTCAGTGGCTTTTCCCAGATTGTCTGGAAAACATAACCCTTCCAAGCATCTATGGGCAGAACAGCTTAGTAAGAAAATTTCAAAGTGAAATGCTATAGAAGTTTCCATGTTTGTCAAATCATCTCTTTGGAAAATTAAAAATTGTATACCATAGTTACCTAATAGTATATAAGTCTAATCTCCCAACTCAACTCTGTACTTGACACTATCATGCAATTCTACTTATCACTTTGATTCATTCATAGATCATTGATGACCTTGTGACAAATGCAACATGACTTTTGGTAAGCACTAGTAAAAACTAGTAAAAAAGATCATAGTCTCTTTTTGTCAAGCTGCATTTCTGTGTATGAAAAATTTATGTATTCAGGAAAACACATGTAGTCTATACAATTTTATTAAACAGTATGACCAAAAGTACTATATTACATGTCAGAATCCAAATCCGAGTACCTCACTGCTTCCAAAAGCAAACAAGTCAACCCCTTTGCCTCACAAAGTCTTTGTCTATAAAGTCAGGATGACATGCGTCCCCACCAGATTCCAGTGAGCACAAATAAGTCAATGTTTATAAAATATCTGACACCTAGAAATACTCCGTAAATAATAATAATTTTTGTGTTAAGCACAACAGTTTTCCAGTGTTATAAATCATAAAAGATATGAAATGAGCAGACTGTAATATAGGTATGGTCAAAAAAGAAGCTTAACTATTCTGAAAGTTGCCTATACTTTCGCCAAAATACCATGTGTCTGGAATATTTTAAGTAAACAAACAAAATAACTTGGATAAGATAGTTCATGGCAATAAACTCCATGAAGCCTGTGTTAATCACTGCACAGTAATGAGGATTTCTAGAGTGACAACATCTGAATAGACCCTGTGGAGTGACCAGCTCAGGGACCATGAAAGGATGCTGCTGAGATCCACTGTAAGTGCTAGGAGCAGCCCACGGGGCCTGCAGCACATTAAGTGTGCTTCTTGGTGAGACCACTGACGCTGTTTGGGCTCCTGTAGATCGAAGTCCTTCAAGCAATGACCAAAGAGCCCAGGTCTTCCTTCAGGCACCCAGTTCCTGACTCTGCATCTATTCAGTCTGAACCCTTCTCCCCTTGGTTGGGCTCAATCCTTTGATGACTTGTACTCTGTGTCTCAGTCACTAGAGAATCTGCTGTTCTTAATGGATTGTTTATATTGGTCAAGTTTCTGACTATAAGCAACAGAAACCCAACTCAGACTTGGTTAATAAAGCCAAAGTTAAGAGCTTATGTAATGGCAGAGAGGAAATTTTAAACATAACTTAGTCCAGGGATCAAATAATATTTCAGATCTTTCTTTATCAATTTCCTCTACTTTCCCATGGATTGCTCTGTATTTTCAGCCACTACCAATAGCAATTTTTGCTTACTGATTTGGAATCAAGCTTCATCTTCATATTGCTTTAATGTGCTTACCCATAAGATTAAAGATGAGGTGGAGATTACATTCTAAAAAATATTTAGACTGAAGTTACAAGAAGGATGACTCTTACAAGAAAATCAGCTTTCACAGACTAAAAGGAAAGGGCAATGAGTTTTCACTTGTGCTGCATCAGCATCACAGTTGTAAAACACAAGTTTCTGGCCTCCTTCCAAGATCATGTTTCTGATATATAGAGAACAGGTTTTCTATCTTTGGTTCGGTGACTGTAACAAAATGCCTTAGTAAAACCTGTTTAAAGGAAGAAAGATTTATTTATTTATTTATTTATTTATTTATTTATTTATTTATTTATTTATTTATTTATTTTTGAGGCAGCGTCTCGCTTTGTAGTTCAGGCTAGCTCTGAGTTCACTATGTAGCCCAGGCAAGCCTCAAACTCAGCAATTCTCCTGTCTCTGCCTCCTGAGTGCTGAGATTACAGGCGTGAGCCACCATCCCTGACACTAGGAAAGATTTATTTTTGTTCATTGTTCATCTATGGTCACTTTGTTCCATTGCTTGGAGCCCAAAGTGTAGCATGGTATCATGTGGTAAAACAAAGTAGAGACCATGCGGAGAAACAAAGAAACTTATCTCCTGGTGGACATGGGGCAGAGCAAGGGAAGGCCCAGGGACAAAGTCAACCTTTCAGTCACACTCCCAGTGACCACCTCCTTTGACTCTGGCCCACACCTTCCAGCTTCCAAGTCCACAAATCCACTCTACCAATGAGCTCAAAGGATCATGGTCTAAACATTTTCCAAAAGCTCCACCTTTCACTGTTGCCTTGAGACCAACCCTTCACCACAGGAGCTTCTGAAGGACTTTTCAGACTCAAACCATGAGCAGATATAAAGTGAGGCCCAAATAAGTAAACTTGAAGTGTCTGAGTTTTGTTGTCACTGGTCCAAGTACTGCATCTGAAGATCTGACAGAATAGCAGACAGAAGGTGAATTGTGTAGAACATAAGATGTCACTAGACCCATTGACCTCGCTTGTGTGATTAGTGTGCTGCTCCTGTCTCAGTTAAGATCTTGTGCTTTTGTTGTTAATCCCATAGAAAATTCTCTTTACTCATGAATCCAGGCCATCTGGCCAGCACTGTGGACAAACTGTTGAGAGTATTAAAATCTGTGGGACTACTCTTCAAAATTACTCCCATGTTTACCACTGCTCAATTTAGAAATCTATACTGAGGCACTATGACTCATAATACTCATTTTTAAATATTGCGAAACTTTTTTTCAAATTATGGTGTTTATAACTTCTGTATCAGAATCATAGAGGATGCTAATTTAAAATATCAAAATTTTTTGGCTATTTGAGAGTGACTATCAAGAATATTCACGTGTGACCTGAGAATCTAGAATTTTAACATGAGAGTATATTTAGTTTTTCCCATTACAATTTGAAAATTTAAAAAATATATGACTTCTTCTTTTACCAGATTTCTAAATAACACTAACATTGAGTTTCTCAACCTTGGTTACAAAATAAAATTTATTTGAATAATTTAAAGAAAATTAAAAGCCAACATCTAGACCTTACTGCAGAACCAGTTGATCATGAATTTTAGGTGACAAAGTTTTGAAAATCTGTAATAAAATAACTTCTCTAAATGTAGAAGTTTACACAAGTGAAATAATTAAAAGACTCCATATAGAGTGATGAATTATTAAGTTATAAAACTATTTTTTAAAGCACATAGAATGAAGTTCTAAGAAATTTTGGAATCCTTAAGGTTGGAAGGTTATTTTTGTGCTATGAGAAGCTGCTACTACTTTAGTGCTAAACAGTATGTCATGTTGCAACATGTGAAGTTTTATAAAAATGAGCTCGGGGTACTAAGAAAGCTAAACAGTAATTTTTGTGTTGCCGATCTATTACATGCCTATACATTTCTTTAACATACTTCAACATACTTTACTTATTTTTGTTGTTTTTTTTTTTGAGACAGGGTCTCGCTTTGTAGTTCAGGCTGGCCCTCAGCTCACTATGTAGCCCAGGCAAGCTTCGAACTCAGCAATCCTCCTGTCTCTGCCTCCCGAGTGCTGGGATTACAGGCGTGAGCCACCACGCCTGGCACCAACATACTTTACTTTTTAATTTAATTTAACACACCATAATTGTGTGTATACATGTGTGATATCTAAATTGAACTCAGAACAAAAAGACTTAAAGGAATTTTAATTGAGGAACTCATATTCTATGGGTAACTCTTGTTTTCAAAGTCTTAACAATCAAAGATTAGGTAATTGGCATACTTTCAGAAATGGATTCATGCTGGACTAGCATAAAACATTGCACTAAGAATCTGGGACTTCAAAGGTACACAGGATGTATACTCAAAAGCAATCTGTTGGATGATACCAGGGTTTGAAATGAGATTCATGCCAGCCTTGTCAAATTTTGTAAAGGTACTGAGTTGCCCAACTTGAGGGTGAACTCATGATCCTACAGGCATGTGCTGCGATGGATGTCCAGAAGCTTAGAGACTTTCCTCACTTGTAGTACAGAGAAAAGCAGGGATCTGGAGAAGTGGGCGTGATATTAACCACCGACTAGAAGGCTCAGGTTGGGTTAAAATTGTTTTCCCTGGAGGAGGCTGGTTCACAGAATGAGCATGTGGGTTGAGTTCTTCATGTTAGCTCTTCTCACAAGATGCTGATGGAAACACCTCTCAAGATGTTGATCGTTACAACCTCTGGGGTGCCAGAGATTTCAAAATAGGATATATTTAAGTTCCTTTGCCAGAAAGCTCAGATGATAAAGGACTGTACATATGAAAGATTATGAGACCCAGCAAAGAGCTAAATTAAGCTTCATTCAAAATCTTTTCATGGCCAAGGACACCTCAGCCTGAATAACTGTTTGGTCTTAACTCTGAGCTGCCTTCCCAGCTACTCCCGGGCATCCTGATCCTTGACCTCTAGATCCCATTAACCTCTGCTCCTGCAAGAAGTCTGCATAGGTTTTTTTTTTCCTGTTTCCTGCCTAGGCTGGGCTGTGTTTTCTGCACATTTTGGTTTATAGAAGAATAAGTAATTCTTGCATGAGTCACTTTCTTGGCTCCCACAAAAGTAGCAGATTGGTTCAGCAAATTGTTCAACTGGTGAAAATTTGTCAGCATTTTACAGAAAATGTATTGATAAAATGATGTAAGTCTGACTCTGCTGGCTTTTGTCCATTTTGTCATTTTTAAAGAATTTATCACTACAGGATCGTATTCACTCTTCTCAGACACAGAGTGAAGTACATAGGCAGTTCAGCACAGTACCGGAAACTGGAAAAGCACTATCACAGAACCATGCTGGCAGCTCTGCCATCCCCAGTGCTCTCAACCTCTCCACCACTGCTGGAGAGCAAACAAAACACCTTATGCTCATTTTTCCATGTTTAACACATGCGCGCACGCACACACACACACACACTTATGGTATGCAATGCCCAAAGTGTACTCGTCTCAGATAAACACACATCTTAGACAAATCTGAACTAGTTTTCTATACTTGATCCAACTCCAAGAAGATGCTCCACTCCTGTTTCATTTCCTTTAACCAGAAATGAGAGATGCAAACCACAAAGAATAGATGTAACTTTGGGAGTGCTAAGCAAGTGTGAATACACACTCAATAGTGTTCTATCTTGAACACTATGCCTCAAGTGTTTTCACAGGAATGAAAAAGTATAAGGAAGATAATTTTGTGACTTCGTGTTCTGAGAGGAGTTGAGGACATGGTCAGTTTAGTGGAGGACAGAGGATATATTTGGAATTGATTTACAAATGAGTCAGTGGCAAAGACAAGATAATAACTGCTGAAAATTTCCATGCAAAGTAGATGCCATTCTGCTAGTTATTTTGGTCTCACATAGGATGACGACACCCCAGGTGGACATAGGCACAAAGTTAAAATGGATTCAGATGCATGCTGGCACGTCTATAAAAAGTTTAGTAGAACACGTAACCTTTCTGGACCTTACACACTCAACCAATGACTCAGAATGAAACATTAGGAAAGTCATATGGGTAGACAAGCAGAATCAGGAGGATGGAAATAACCAAAAGAATTTGTGAAATCAAAATCAAAACTTGTATGGCTTTGAATCTTCTTGTAATTTTCCATTTCCTGCTTTAACCAGCTTAATTTCAAATGCTTAGGTTGGGGAATTAATATTATTGGAATGAGAGTGACTTTAATACATTCCTGAGCCTTCCAAGTTCATCTTAAACCACAGTTTTTCAACCAGTCATATTTTCAATCATTTTACAGATATTTCATGCATGTGCAGTCTGTGTGTGACCTCTTGCTGGAGAGGGCCCCATTTCTCTCCTGATGTCCAGGTTCCCCAGGGTCTGGGACTCCAGAGCCACCTGCTGTGCCGTAGACAGCTATGCTTTCTCCAGTGCTGGCCACACGGGCACCCCTCGCACTCCCCTACACAGTAAAAGCTGAGCCCACCTGGAAAAAAATAACAGAAAGTAGCAAGAAAGATGAGAAAGAAGGAACTTTTGAGATACCAATGTGGGGTAAGGGGAGAGCAAGATCTAATGGAAAATGGAAAAAGAAAATGACGAAAAGGAAGAGAAGAAAACCTAAGCAGGCAAGGAACAGCGCATCATGTTTATGGAGCTTTGAAGTACTGAGACTTCTGATGCTATAGTCGTTCATCTGGGTAACACCTGTGCTCTCTAGGTGCGGCGAGAGCAGCAGGCTCTCTGATGGCTAGAAAGGTTGAAATTGGGGGTCCCCAAAATCTGCCTAGGCTGGCACTATAATGTAGGTGAAACTTCTGAGGTGTCGGTTTTTGCAGGCTGTTTTTCCTGCCTTCCTATGTTTCCAGCCCAGTAGTGGGTTCTCCCTTGCCTCACAGAAAATCCTGAAGAAAGGTGTCCTACATGATGGGGGATATTACTGTTGTGGATTCCTGAATCTACCTGCTGCTGGGAGTCAGAGACCAGAGGTACCTCTGTAGTATAAAAGCAATAGTATCAGGGCCAGCCTGAACTACAAAGCGAGACCCTGTCTCAAAAATAAAGCAATAGTATAGTTCTAGCCCAGACTTTTTAGATAATATCCAAAGTGAACAACAAACAAGTAAGTCCATCCTTCACTGTTTACTGTTAATTCTGATAATAAATGCAGCATAATAAAAAAATGTTAAATTCGTTCCCTAACAATAAGACCCCAGATAAAGTCCTAATGCTTAAAACATTGAAAAATCTTGATTAATTATACTAAATGCTTTCAATTATGTCATCTTTTTTTTTTTTTTTGAGACACGGTCTTGTTTTATAGTCCAGGCTAGCCCTGAGCTCACTATGTAGCTCAGGCAAGCCTCGAACTCAGCAATCCTCCTGCCTCTGCCTCCAGAGTGCTGGGATTACAGGCTTGAGCCACCAAGCATAGAATTTGTGGTATGTGGTACTGATTGCCATTGGCCATAAGTTACCACACCTGGTATTGTTGTATGTGGTTACTGGGGATCAAGCAGGGACCTTGTGCTTGCTAGGGATATGCCAGAACCACGGAGCTAAACCTCTGACCCCATTTTTTTCTATTTTAAAGGGGATTGCTGACCCTATTCTAACTCTCCTCTGCTTCCTAACTCTAGCTATTCACAGCTTACCAGACTAGGCAAGCATGAAATTAATGCAGTGTAGTAGTAATTTAGTAATGCCAGAGAAGTTTGTTGCTTCATTAGTAGGTAATACTAGTAGCATTTCAAGTCTTGCTTTTAATTTCATGAAACAACAGCTGCATATGGTCATGGAGGGATTTGTAATTCTTTGAACCAGATAATTTCAGTGTTGTGAATGCATAAATGCCATTGTTTGCCTTTCTTCCCAAGAGCTTATAGGGGAAATGACATGATAACTGCTTAAATATAGAGAGATCTCCATTTGTTTTTAGCTTCTGTTAAATCTTTTGGATTCATGGATTTTAAGTTTTGTTTCTTTCTTTACCAAATCTTGCTGTGATTTCTACCCAGCTATAGATTCCAGCAACTTGCAGGGCTTGCTGAGGAAATGAGCATTTAGGGTCATTTAGTCAGAGATCACCCACACACACACACACACACATTTTTTTGATACTTCTCAAACACTTTGTGTATAATGATTTCCTTTTTACAAAAGACTCAAACCTGTTGTTAAGGCTAAAACTACGAGGGAAAATGTTTCCAAATCTACTGTGGGAAAATCATAAGATCTTGGTCAGATCATCCACTTCTCAGTGTCTGAAACCCCCTAAGTAAATAATGCTTTGTACTAAGACTTTCCTTCTTCAGTCTCCTAATGCCCCCTAAAGAACTGATACTCTGTAGTTCTTATATACAAACTTTGCTGATTGTAATATAGTAACTTTAAGAGCAATGCTCTGCTTGAAATTCTAGTGTCCAGGAGGCTTTTGGTGTTTTCTGTTAAGAGTTAGTGAATTACAATTCCTTGACTGCTGTCACTGAATGTGAGTGACGGATAAGAAGTAAGACGACACCTGCATGACCCGGAAGAGGAAGGCTGAACGCTATGGATGTTGGGAGCATCTCATTCCACTCGTTTTTGGGTGTCACCTGGCATCATAGAATCTGTAGCTCCTCATTCTGCTCTTAATCATGAGCCTCCTGTTTCCTTCTGGAAGACCCACATCAACACTCCAATTTTTCCTCTCCACTCTTGTTAGTATGCAAATGCCTATGTACTTAGAGATGAAAAACAAGCTATTCTTTGGACTTGAAAAGCCAGTAGTCACCCATGCTATACACAGAACCAAAATTTAGGTGATTCTGTTAAATTTTGATCTTTTTATGTTCGTAGCCACAAACACTAATATTTTCAAGTACATCATAGGGTCACAGAAGTAGGCTCGTGTTACTTGTGTGTTAGTTTTGTTCACTAAGTTTCCAAATGGGAATGTACATTGACAAGTTAAAAAAAAGAAAAAAGAAAAAAACATATGAACAGAGAAACCATCAGCTTTTACTGACTTTTTTGTTTTAAGACAGGGTTTCACTTTGTAGTTCAGGCAGGCCCTCAGTTCACTATGTAGCCAAGGCTGGCCTTGAACTAACAACTGTCCTCCTGCCTCTGCCTCTCTACCGGGATTACAAGTATCCACCATCATGCCCAGCTGATTTTGACTGTTTCGATTTTCTTGACCAAGTTCAAGAAGTTATTTGAGAGAACAGAATTGCGATAGAGAAATAAGGTAGTAGGGAAGAGTATGCTTATAAGGAAAGTATGAAACTTGATACAAAAATATGAAATTTTAAAATTGAATATAGTTTCAAAGACTGTCAAGTTAAATGTCACCCTTTCATAGACAAACAAACTGAAATCTTGAGATTTCGAGTGACATTTAAGTCCAGATGTAAAGAACACATGTAAAACAAGGAACCAGAACCTGGGATGCAGGATTTACCTCTGTTTAGAGCCCGTTGATGTAGATTTGACATGTTTCAATGACAAATAGGCTATGGCATGTTAACAAATGAAATTGGAGCACAGGGAAGCTATGTTACCTAAGACAGACAACTAAAGAAAGAAACCAGTTAGATACATAAAAATGAGGTGAAAATTAGCTTCTAAAAATGTTGAAAATCAAAAATGCTTTCAAGAGAAATTATAGAAACAAAAGGCCAAGAACCTGACCTCTAATGTGAGAATTTACTTGAATTGTATGAGCTCTTCAACTGTGTCACATTGTGTACATCTGTATCATCTGCCTAAAATACTTCTGGGAAAATATATGGTCAATAAATACATAGCACATTGATTCACAAAAAGTGTTAACTCAGTAATGATTATGATTAGTAATTATTCACCAATCTAAAAGCCAGGAGCACATCAATTTTTAAGGTAGTAAAACAATATTATATATTAAAGTCAAACTTTAAGAAGTTGGCAATGATCTCACCAAAAAACTTCCCAGTCCCAGCACTCAAGAGGCAGAGGCAGGAAGATTGCTGTGAGTTTGAGTCTTACCTGGGCTACCTAGTGAGCTCAGGGCCGGCCTGAACTACAAAGCAAGACCCTGTCTCAAAAAACAAACAAATAAACAAAAACCTTCCAGGTGTAGCAAGTTTGGGTCATCACCAAGCAATAAGGGTAAAATTATATAAAGATAAATTTGTATTGTTGATTTGCAAAAGACAAGAATACTCTTTGAAAAACTAATATATTTTTTAAAATAATAGGAAGGCTTGTAACTTACTGAGAAAAGTAATATGAGTTTCTATACTTCTATGTACTAATATTTAGTTGTATATCATTAGTGATCACAATGAGTTTGTTTTGGCAAGTCACACCATCAGTACTACATAAATGATCAGATATATTAATAACTATCTTTTAAGACAGTAGAAGTTTCTATGCAAACAACACCGATATCCAAAGTGATCAAAAGTCATCAATATTTGCACTCACAACTTCTCACATTTTATCCACAGTGATCCATTTGAAAAATACAGAATTTAAGGACTTTAAAATGTCCACCTTTGTTTGCTGTCCAGTGCATTTATGCAGAGAGTGTCTCTGGGTGCTGTGTTTCATCGCTGACTTGGAGGCAGCTAAGTGAGAGCTAATGGGGCTGGAAGCTAAGCTGTGTTCTCTGCATAGACGAGTGACCTAATATTTCCCATCGTGATTTCTTTTGGACTTGTGAGCTATGCAGGTCACTGCTAACAAGACTTTAAAATGCTGAGATCAGAAAATGTACTTCTGCTCCGATATCCTCAGGAGTGTCTCATTCAAGAGGGATTCTCAAAAAGAAAAACAAAAACAAAAACAAAACATTAATTACTTTAAAATATTCTTAGGAAAAAATAAATAAATAAATAAATAAATAAATAAATAAATAAATAAATAAATAAATAAATAAATAAATTTTAAAAAATATTCTTAAGGCCTAGAGTTAAGCCAGCTTTGGAAAAAAGTGAAGGTACTGAGGATAATATATTATGCGCTGTGTCGGGACCTGTCTGTGTCTCTTCAGTGTTTCACTCAACGTCCATTCCTTTTATCTTCTCCTTCCTGTTTATGTTCAGCCACTGTATCCCTCATGTACTCTTCATTTTGAAATCAGGAGGGTTGTCTTTTCATTCTTTTCCATCATCACAGTATACCTTCTTGTCAGTGTCCTTGCTTTCCCTGCAGTACACAGATGTGTATCCTGTCACTGGCCACACCATCAAAGGACTGCGCCCTCTGCCAAAGGATCACCTTTGATAAGACATAAAAAGAACGAGTGTGGTAACCAACAAGCCCCCGGGCCCTTAAAATCATAGGATGAGGAGTCGTGAGCCTGTGAAGTTAGCATAGAGCAGGAAATGAGTGGCCGTGAGTGTGGAGAAGGGACACAGGGAGATACTGTCCCCTGAGCTTTGTGTTGAAACACTTGATATCAATGAAACCACACCAGTTTAGATGCCACAAAATAAAAGAAGATGCTTTTTGTTACTGAAAATAACCCTGAGGGAAATAAGCACTTGCTGCTGCTCTCTCTGGAGGATCAATACATATCTAAAATATCTGTGATCTAAAGAAGGCAGAACATGCCTTGTTTTAGCAGATGCCACCGGCACATATGCCCCGTTTTCTCTGACCTCTGCGAGGCACAGCTCAGGGCTCCTTGCTGCACAGAAGTCCCCTGCATACCCTAGTATCAGTCACTACAAGACAACTTTCCTCCCCTCCCCCAGCGGAAGGAAAATGAAATTTCCTTACCAGTGTTTGAGTATTAAGTCAGATATTCAGAGTCACAAGCTCAGAAGGATATTCTAGAAAGAAAAGTGTCGTGCTAGGTAGTGATGTTAGAGACTTCTCTGATGTATGATTAATTTCACATGGAAGTAGGTTTATGCTGAGATTTTTAAAGTCTTTTCAAATCTGAGACTCCACCCCAGAATGACCCATTGTAGCCTTGCCTTCCCCTGAATATCATGCTTTATCAAAACAGTTACATGTTGCCAGGCGTGGTGGCTCATGCCTGTAATCCCAGCACTCGGGAGGCCGAGACAGGAGGATTGCTGAATTCGAGGCTTGCCTGGGCTACATAGTGAGCTGAGTACCAGCCTGAATTACAAAGTGAGACCCTGTCTCAAAAAAAAAAAAAAACAGTTACATGTTGGCATCACAGTGAAATTCATGTGGTCTAATATCAACATGACATGTAATACAACAGATTGGCCAATTATTACTATTTAGATTTGGAATATTACATAAAAGTTGAGTCATTTATACATGGAAAAATCTTAAAAGTAAGCAGTAAAAGACTATGTGCAACATTTTGTGTGTAATACAAATAGATAAGGATTCATTTAACCTCAGGCACTCATCAAGAATGCTTTAACAGTTTCACTCATTTATATTCACCTGGAATATATTAGATCACAAAAATTAATTTCAGTTCTATACTACTACACACAACTCTATCATATCAATGTGTTCTTATTAAATTATTTTTTCTGGTGTCAGGACATTTGGGAACCCAATAAAAATGATCTCATGACAGATTTTATCAAGACAGCAGCATATAGACTATCCACTGCTCACTTTGGGAGGACATATAAATAATAAAGGACATATAAATACTAAAGAACATATAGATACTAAAGATTACTATTTTAGTAATACTCATAATTTAATTAAGAAGATCCAAAGAGTAGATACATTCCTTTTGAGATTTGGAAAAATGTTTTAAAAACTACCCATGCACTTTACTCACACTAAGGAAGAGGAAATAAACTACTGCTTCATAAAAAAAATCCTTAGAATTTAATTGTAGGTTTTCCCCATAGTGGGTATTTGAAAACACATTTTGTCATAAACCATGGCTTCAAATTCAATCTAATCATTTTCTGAGCTACATCTTAAAGATAAGAGTGAAGGAGGTGAGTGACTTTCCCCCTTAAGCACTCAGGAAATGAACTGACATTCCCTAGCATTAGGAAATATAAAGACTTTAATCCACTCAATAAATGGTTTGTTTATATTATCTGTAAGGACTGATAAAGGTAAGATCTATACTTTTCACAAACTCTAGAACTAAATGCATAGCTTTCATTCCAGAATAATCTTAGAAAACTCTTTCATAGTGTTTAAATGTAGTTGATGCAAACAGCTTTCTTTCCCTCCCTTATCATGCTAACAAAATCCTAAGTGTCTACGAGATATGTTACTCAAATGTTAGATCATCCACCATAGAGTATAAAACAATGGACGTTCCAAACACAAGTACATTTTTTCTCAGGATCACATGGTGTTCCACCCCAAATTTACAAATGGTGATTATTAGATATTCACTCTGAGGAAGAAGGACAATATGAATGACCACATGAATCCCTTCTTCCTTTGCTTCTCTTTTGAAGGAGGCCCATGAGGGTAGCGAGCAGAGTTCAACTAAAATTTTAGCGTAAGACTTGCAAACTTGAAAGCAATCTTGTATCCCCTTTTCAGAATCCTTTAAGATTCAAGTCAGATAACTTAATTAGCTTCTTTTCTAGGTACTCTCCAATTTGAAAGCAAGTCAGACATTAGGTGGTCACCCGGAATCAAACTGGGTTTATGAAGTTGAGTCATCATTACAGCACATACAATGTCAGGGATTTAAACTTCTAAGAACATTAAAAGTCAAAAGAGAGGTAAAGAAAATTATCAATTTCATCTTGCACCAGACATTGCTGTAGCCCTTTGGTAGAATAAATATTTATTAAGGGATTGGCTATTTCTTTTGTTTTGTGAATGACATCATCTGCAAGAAAATGGAAATTGCACAGTAGTAGCTGGGACCATCTTGTTCTCTCCAATGGACCTATGACCCACAGAATCAATTGTCTCCTGATTCCAGCTGACTGTCACACTAAAGTCTGCTTGTTTTTTCAGCCAATCATAACAAAACATGACACACTGAAAAGAAAGAACTGTTTGCTGCAAAGAAAATACAGTCAAAGTTTTTCCATGAAGACCTTTGTTCATAATCATCTAAGCACTTCAGTTTAGGCTAACTTATCTTTAAAATTAAGCAGCTATATATTTTTAACCTTTAGAATAAAATAGATTTTTGTTGTGGAGGCAGAAAACACTTTAAGTGAAATACAAGTAAAGGGAATTAGCATAGCACCCTAAGTACTATCTTGGTATTCTGCTTTAATTGATTTGGGGGCAAGAAAAACTTAATGACAAAGATATTTCTGGTGAACAATGTTAATTCTATCTCTTTGAAAATATTATTATTGCTTTTTTCTATTTCATAGAAATTTATTCAATTTCTTCCACTATACAAGTAAGATGTTATTCACACTATACTGAATAGTGTTAGTACTGAACAAAAACCATGGTGAATAAATATTACAACCGAAATAAATGAGTGCTTACAGACATCAATAAGATGGTTACAAAAACTATTTCAGAATTTTCTCATAAAAGTTAGTTATAAATACAAGATATCTCTAACTATCTTGACAAGAAACTTTTTCAAAGTGGTAACTGTACTGTCACTTTACCTGGCACATGCTGAACCCTGTTGCATACCAGTCAGTTCTAATCACTGAGGACAGCCGGTACAATTTAAGGAGTATGTGCCCTGCTTCTAGAGGAAACCCAGAGTCTACTCCAGCCAGGCTTTCCTCAGTGGGTTTCATGGACAGGACATCTCTTAGAGCCTCAGTGTGTTGGAGTCTGCACATCTCCTCAGGTACTAAAGCATTTCTCTGGGCGAAGGAGTAAGAGAGAACTCAAGGTGTACAACCCAAAGTGATGTAGGGCCTCTATTCTATCTTCTTTTGAGTATAAGGAAGAACATTGAAAAGAA
Source organism: Thryonomys swinderianus (assembly GCA_004025085.1). NCBI lineage: Eukaryota > Metazoa > Chordata > Mammalia > Rodentia > Thryonomyidae > Thryonomys > Thryonomys swinderianus. The sequence goes on from PVIC010001180.1 coordinate 34,886, forward strand.
AGAGGAAATTGTAATTTGCCTGAACCAGCTCTTCTGTGCCCTGGAATTCCTACCTAGTGTGGGCGTGTGGCTGGATAAATGGGTGGCCAAGCAGGAAGGACACCATAACGAGAGGCGTCCACCACCGGAGGCATTTAACTGAAGTGGATTTAAAATGTCAAGGGAGTTTTATCAAGAGGTCAGAAATATTTGTCCATCAGTTTGTGCTCATTATATGAGTCCAGGTTAGAGCAGAAGAAGTGACTCATCGCAGATCCTTCAATTAGACACTTCTTTCAATTTAGCATTCAGCTGCAGACTCTGTCAGTTCTTGGAAGTTCCAGGCTGACATTTACTCTGCTGTTCTTCTGAGTTTCATTTGAATTCACCAAGTTTATTACAAAGAAGTAGTGGGAAAAATCAAGCCTTCTCTCAAAATCTAAATCAACAATATAATCTTTCTTGACTTGATATTACTAAATCTAAAAAATTATAGTGTGCACATTATATATAATTCCTGAGAAAGACTGGAAGAAATTTTTAATAACTTATAGATACAGGCCTGGCAATGAAAATTCAAAGATATGCTCATGTAGGGAGTGAATTCCAGAGTTTCCTATTGAGTTTGGCTTATGTGAAGATATGTTCTCATAACTTGTATGGAAAAAGCCAACTGAAACATGAATGCATCACTGACCCTGACATGTTGGAGGTAAAAGATAGAGCTGCCTAGGAAGTGACTTTCTTCCATCTTTTGTGACTCTATGGTGTCTCAAATATATCTCACTTTTATACAACATCACCACTCACACCATAGTACTTATGAAAACAGATTACTTAACATTTCTTCCCCTTCATACTTGCTATTTCATATAAAGGACATGACACAAGAAAACCATTTTAAAATGATGAGAAATAGCATATCTGTCAAGGACTTTTTCAGATGCACAGAGACAGCTCAGAGTTGTCTGAAAGCACAGAAAAGGCTTCAAGAAGTACTAGGGGCTAAAACTGGTCTCAACAGATGAATAAAATGGGAAAAGGAGGGGGAGAATTTTAAAGAGGCAGTGTAGCATGAGTTTAGATTGTACGAATAAGTACATCTTGTGGCACTGAAGAAGACAGTGAAATTGTCCAGAGTGAAGAATCTGAATAAATTGGCTTGGTAGAATGGGGAAGCGTTGGAGGTCTTCAGAACTGGCATAATTCCAGAATTTAGAATAGATGACATAAAAGATAGGAAGGAATTGTGGTCTTGAGAGTTGTAGGTTAACACATTGTACATGCTTGGTTCCTTGTGCATTTATTCTCTCTCCAAGGTCCTGATGAGAGAAGTGAACATTCAGTCTTGAGTTGGAGAAATTTGGCTTTATCTCTCAGGAAAAGAAGGAGTGCAACAGGTTACCATGGAGAATAGAGGAAAACATAATAAAGAGACAGGGTTCAGAATAAGACACACTTTGACTGCTATTCCAATTTTTTTCTAGTTGTATCTCAGGTAAAAGACAAAAGTTTTTTTCTATTAGTTGGTTCTCATCTTTAAAATAAAAATTAAAAGCCTTTAAATTTTGATGATATTAATAATTCAGTAAAACACCTAGTCTAATCTCTAAAACTGAAAGTCTATTAAATGGTGCATTTCCCAGCTTTTTCACTGCTGAGAAAAATATCCAATACCTGCAACTTGAAGAGGAGGGATTTATGTCGAGTATAATTTCCAGTGGGCTCAGTCCACGGCTGGCTCCATGACAGCAATGGCCTGGTGGAAACCACAGTGGCACAGAATGGTTCATTGTGGGGCAACCTAGAATCAGAGAGGGAAGAGAGAAGCATGAACAAGAGTACCCTCCCCGACCCACTTCCAGTCTAGCTCCACCTCCTCATAGCAGTTCATCCGTGGATTAATAACCCACTGATCAGAATAACACTCTCTTGCTCCAGTCACCTTCCATGACCCCCATCTCTGAACACAAGACATTTGGAATATATTTAAACCACACCAAAATGAAACCATTACAAACAACAATCTCTATTCCAAATGTTTCTCTCAAATTTGTCAGAGATCTTTCAAATGTTCTCATAGATTGAAGACGTCATTTGGTAGATCAAAACTAAAATGATATTTAAGAAAACAAGTCATGGAGAGCAAGACAAAGACCCCTGTAAAAGCATTGGGGGGTGGGTGGAAGTACCCCACAAGAAATTTATTTACAAGATGGCCTAGGGTAGACCTTGAAAGTAGGTGCTGTCATTTTCTCCTCCGTAACTCAAAGCTTCCCTTCATTCAAGTCAGATATCCAATATTCATCCTTGTAATCAAGTTCCCATTAGATGCTGTCATATTGATAGTCCAGGAAACTTTAATTTCCTCTTCCAGTTGGAGTATACTCTATCATTGCATCTTGCCCTTTCATAGAAAAACATGAGGACCTGTTCCTCATCCTCCTTTAAATAATTTTTGCTTCAAAAGTTCTTCAGATCTCAAAAGACTCTGCAGGTAGTAGATAAACAAAATTACTTCTTACCTCATTTTCCAGGTATAAATATGTCTCATAGGAATAAATTAAAATCTCTGCACTGTTTTGCACCATGGCATATGGACTAAGTAATTTCTCAACTGAGAAGTTTTACTTTGGAAATGGCAAGCTGAAGAATTGATTTTACCTGGATCCCAGCATCTCCTTCATTGTTTTCCAGGTTGTACTCAGGTGTTGGGGGAAATAAGATGCTCTTTATGGCAAAGATATCTTCATGCTGATTAGTGTGCATTCTCTCAGGGTTTCGTTCAAGCATTTCTTTCCTTCAAAACCTCAACTGGGCAATACGGCACAGGAATGCAAACTAATTGTACAGCATTCTGCTGTGTAATCACTGCTGAAGTTTTTTAATCAAATATCTCTTCTGTGAGCTTCTGAGCTGCTTGCTCCTCAATATTAATTGGCAGATTAATTTAAGGCCCATTTATTTAAGAAAGAGATTGACTTATAAGTAATATCAAATTAGGTTTAACAACAGTGAAGATCAGATTTCAATCAGATTTTATCTTTAAAATTCCTGTTACATGTTAATCCCCATTCTTTATTTCTTTTCTTTAGCACTCAATTGATAAACTAAAATCATTCATTTAAAACTCATGGATTTTGAGAAGGTGAATACATTTTGATTTGTCTTCCATTTGGAAAAGTGGCTTAATTTGTGCCTCCTTTGTAGAAATAAGTCAAATCTTAGTATGTATTTTTAATTGCATGCCATTATTTCATAATGCAAATATCAAATGAGCTCAGCTCTAACCATATAAAATTATATGTTTAATGTCCAACACCTTAATTTACACACATAGAGAAGTTGAGATTGAAACAATATGTTAGAAACATCAAGTAAGTTCAAAAATGACCATGAATCTCTTTATACCATGAGGTTCGATGGGTTTCCACCTTGCTGTATTTTTATGTCCTATTTGTCCTAGATATGACATTTAGAAGACACACACACACAGACCCGCACATGTATGCACACACACAGGCAATCCATAAGGAATTACATTAATGGCAGTAGAAGACAGAGTAGTGCCATGGTTCACAAATTTAATTTGTTCCAAAGTTCTAGAAAATACAGCCATGTTTATGTGGAAAGGATGATCATGCTTGTCTTTGTCACCAATGCAGAATTTGCAAACAAAAAAAATTTTGACAAGTGCTTCTGTTTTTGAACCAGGACCCAAGCAGGTCCCCAAACGAGGAGGTGGGATCTTTAATTTGCTGGTTCATGGACTTGTGACTGAACAGACATCAGCCCTTGTCAGTGGGAGGAGTAGATGTACTAGACAGTTGAGAGTAAGTTCTAGAAAATTTCAGAGAAGGAGAAAACAGTCTGACAGAGAAACTCAGACTGGCCCCTCACAAAAGAATGAGGTCAGCCTGCACAGATCACCACATGTCGGCTAACTCAGGTTCCTGGGCTGCGGTTTCATCCATTGTCATAACTCTGAAGAAACACTTATGGCTCAAGTGGTAGTTTGTCCCCATGCTTAGGAATTGTGAGTAACCTCAGTTCCCAGCACAAGGTGATTGCTCCCACTTTGGGAAGAATATCTGTTCATGGGGGAGCCTGGGACAGTCTGCTTTTCCTGGAACCTGGAATCCAGACATTCCTTATATGACTAATGTCCCTATGTGAAAAATGGCACGAGGACGTGACCCAGCATGTGACATAATAAGGGAGACATACAAAATACAGGGAAAGGTGCCAACTTTATCTTTGTTTTATGTGATTATCCATGGGGCATCTGCAGCCCCAACTTCCACATCCCTGTTACAAATCTCCCCTTGGCTTAGTTAATTCCTTAATCTTCAGTGAATTGGGAGAACGCTAATCCAGTTCTGTAAGTTCTCTGGTTAAGTAGAAAACCGGTGTATGAAAAGGGTCTGTGCTGCATATTGAGTTTCTAGAGACTCCAGGGAGAAGCCAGGGGGGAAGGATATGGAGTACAAAGATAGTCAGCCTCGGAGCACTGTGGTCAAGCCTTACAACTACAGTTCTGTGCCAGACGCCTCTGCCAGTATTAGCAAAAGTTTCTTGCCCTTCCATAATTCAGCTGAAGTAGCAGAACTTGGCTGAGTTCATTTCCAGCCAAGGTCACCTCATCTCTAGCTAACTTCCTCCCCTTTGAATTAAATGTTTCTTCCCTTCAGCAAATGTATTCTTGTGGCTTCATTCTGCAGGCCTGACTGCTACATACATGTTATCAGCAGGTGTACCAAGATCTACCCTGTTTTCCCCCTCCCTACAATTGCAATGAGTAAGCACTGGAAGTCTAGAGAGCCCTTTGTCTTTGCTGTGCAGAGCAGCTTAGATTACCCCAAGTCCCTGGTTCTCTCAAGTCTCTGTTTCTGTGTCTTTATTTCCTACTTTCCTATCTCGTGATCATTATACTGGCTTAGAGGCTACCAGCAACCACTGCAGGGGTCTCTCGTAATGTCCCCTTTCCCATTTGCTACACAGTTCCACTATGTTCTTCCTATTTACCTTTATTTCTTCTACCCTACATCAACAGGACATGAAGCTACCTTTGTTTTGAAATATTCCAATTTATAATGTGTACATTGACTTGATATATTTTCCATGAAAATAAATGGATCTTTAGAAGAGCAAGACCATTTTGAGTGAACACATTCAAGCCGAATAAACTCCCAATGCCTCATCCTACTCACACTCCCTGTGAGACTGACATTTAAAAGTTTCATCTATATGCACCATTAATTTCTAGTTTACCTTCACATGGGTCTTAGAGATTTTTCCTAAAAATAGAAGTTTTTTAATTTGAATCTTTATTGGTGTGTGTGTGTGTATGTATGTGTGTGTGTATATATATATATATATATGTCAAGATCACACTCTATATTGAGAATTTGCAAGAATATATGACATGACTTAATTCTCACTTTAGAAGTAATTCTAACCAGTGTCTACATAATGTCCTAAACCAGCCACCTATTTAGAAAAATGATAAAACTTTCCAAAGGTTCTCAGTGTGTCATCTGAAGCTCTGTACCCTGTGATTCCCTGGAGGACTCCATGGCAAACAAGACAGACCTCGCATGAGTGACAAAGGAGATGTTTCTATGCTGCAGTTCTTTGGGCTAATGAAGCATGAGGTGGTTTAAATTTATTTCTGAAATACCAAAGCTAGATTCAGGAAAAATATATAAGAGACCCTCAATTAATAAACAACTGAATGAAAAAATGAAATGCTTGAATAAAAAAATCCCTTTTCTCTCTGATTCAGTAAGTGAAGATGATATTGATGGGACAGTTTAAATACTGCTACCTTAATGGCAAAAAATTAAGTCAGGGGTTTCATCTAAAAAGCAAATATCGTACAATACCTTCCTAGAGGCCAGAATTTGCTGGGTCTTACTTTTTCTGCCCTGAATCTCTGTCTGCCATCACTTGACCTGTAATATTGTCCCTTTACTTGTAGATTCAAGTGTTTTAAAACAGTGGGCCCCGTGGCAAGAGTATTTAGTTGACTATTAAATTTTCTTACTCCTTGTGCTATGTCCTAATCTTGGCATGATTTTAATGCATATCTTTGAGTGTTAATGGTTCATTAAAGAAGAGCATTGACCTCTGCAGCATCCTCTACAGAGCTATTAAGTTTTACTATCTACATTTGTGTTTGTAGATTTACTTCATGTGTCAGAAGTAATTTTGTGACTCCTTAGCTTGCATATTGCTTGATAGAGAGTTCAAACTCATTACAAGTGCAGAGCTTTCTTTGTAAACGGGGTCACAGATTCCGGGGCTGTCTGCCTGATGACTTCATGTTCGTTTTCCATTATTTGCTTGGTTTCTTTCCTACAGAGAACTGATTAATAATTTTTATAATTGTGAATGTTATCTATTTGCTTATTTATTTTTAGTCTTCATACCTCACAAGAAAACAAGCTATATGGGAAAAACTCTCTGAGTCTTTAGTCCAGGGCAAGTTTCTCCATTCACTCTGTTTCCATTAAATAATCCAAACTTACTCATTATTTAATGCCAGATCAGTAAAAAACATACAAACCTACAAAGCACAATCTAAATAACACACATTGAAAACTTCACTCATTGTTCTTGTGAGGATTTGGCAACTTAACCAAAACACAGAGCTAAATCTGTATATATATATATATATAAAATTATGCATTTCACTCTAACATCCAAACCCCCCTCGAATACATTGTTAAAGTATTTTTCTGGTAAATGATGGGAATACGGAAAAGTCAGATTAGTAACTGGTAATTTTAAGCCAGTTCTTCCTATTCTAGGTAGTCAAATATCTCACCCAGTTTTGTGCACATATTTTGATTACTTGATTCCAAAGCTAAGCAAATTAAAGGGAGGCAAGAGACTTTACTGCCTCCCTGTCAGGGACTTTCTTCTTAATGATTAGTAAATCGAAATTTTCTGATCTGAATTTTCTTCTCGATCTGTTAGAATTATTGCCAAGATCCACAACAGAAGAGATCACAAATCCACACGCTGGTCAGCCACTCAACTCTAGAGACAGGGTCTCACTTTGTAGTCAGGCTGGCCCTGAGCTCACTATGTAGTCCAGGCAAACCTCAAAATCAGCAATCCTCCTGTCTCTGCCTCCTGAGTGCTGGGATTACAGGCATGAGCCACCACACCAGGCCCACTCGGCTCTTTTTATCTCCATTAACACCATCTCATCCTCTATGTGTCACACTCTGTTACTGACATATCACACATTACTCAATGCAGCAGTAGACCCTCAAGCTATGACCAGGCTAACATATGAACAATCTGGATTACAAACAGAATTTTAGTTTAATTTATGACCAAATCCTTGAGTCAAGGCCCAAATGCCATCTGCTTTTGTTGCCAAATGGTCTCAGATGCAGATTTAACTGCTAAAGAGTTCTAGAAGGACCATGACAACATCCTTTCTTTTGTGGGATGAACTGAGAAATCCTGGGCCAATACCTCTCTAAGGACTGAGATCTGCCTGTGGACAGGAAAGAGACTTTGAAGGCTATGGGAGGAGCCTGAGCTTTCACTGACCAACGTGAGTTACAACCAGCTCTTGTGCATATATTGCGTTTATAAATCAAGGGGAGACTGCTTCCCTACAGACTTTTGGAGAACTAGTATGAATAAACCAATCAGTTGACTTACTGTTTTTTACTTTGATTATATTATACTGAATTTTTAATGTTTTTCTTGGTTGTTTAATATTTGATATATTTTGCCTAAATTTTCAATCTGACTTCCTACTCTTGAAATCACCCATACTATAGGAATATCTATGTTATGTAGTTGGTTAATACAAAGTTTTAAAAACTTAGAAGTTGTACCACTTCACCACTCTTTGCATTTACTCCTCAGATCTTTATCACTTCTAAATTATATATATCTTAACCCATAAAGCTTTAAATAGCGGTTTGGGAGAGAATAGTGAATCAGAAAAGGATCAAAAACATTCAAACTGCTGATTCACTATATGAACTTACTAATTATTTGCCCAAATAAATTTGAATTCATTAATTAAACAGTTAAATTTGGTTGAGTAATTTATTCAAAGAGTTAATTTGGTGAAAACATAGATCATATAAAATATTTCATCTAATATACTCTCAATTTCAGGTCCGTTAGATGACCAGGATATGTAGGAGTCCATAAGAGTTTATGACTGTGAAATAAAAAAGTCATTTAAGTCAGACTCTAATATTTCTAATACTGTGCTTTAAACGGATGTCAAGAAATTGTTCCCTCACACAGCACTAACAAGTACAAGTCTTAGGGAAATGACTCATCGATAAAAACGCACTAACAACAAAATCTTGGTACTTAAATACATCAGCTGCTTTTAGTGATAAAATATGTTTGGATCAATACCTCTGGATGTCAGCATATAAAAAATGTTGAAGAAATCTATTGACCCAATAAAGAGTACACGTAAATCAAAGGCTTTTTAAAGTTGTTGGGCACAGTGTTTTAAATGTCTAGTAGATGTTGTGCTACTAAAGTCGGTTTTTTTCTGTCACCATTTACCATCTTTTTCACAGGTATATACAGGATGCATTTCCTCAGATCTATTAGATGAGAAAGAGAGAGAGAGAGAAACAGCTCAAAACTAAAATGTATATGCCTTCAGGAAAATACAAATAATACGATAATTTTTCAACAGATGATGTTACCCTCATTTCAGGGAACAAGAATTTGAAATCGCATGTGTAGCATCCTCAGTGACCAAGGTCAGCCAAGCAGCAGCTCACTGTACTAATACACATCTGGAAGCTCATGGCCACCACTCTGAGCCAAAGGTAATGTGCATCACTGTTATGATGTCTCAATAAATTTAATATTAAAATATCCAAGTTTTTTTCCCAGTGTATGCATTTTTGGTAAACTCTGTATAATTTCTATAGTCTTAATATAATCTGTGATTCATTTCACTTTTGCATATTGTTTTTCACCTTATCTTGTGCCTTAAAATGAGTGAATCATCTGAAGAAGCTAATGCCAGTTTCACAAGTCTCAGTATGTCACAACCTGTCTTAGGTGAAAGATGGTCACACACACTTAGCTGCAGTTATCTTTGCCTAGTGTACCGCTCGGCACAGAACACATGTTCAGTATACATTGGAGATAATAAATTTCAAAACAAAGGAGTAGGTGATTAAATGTGTTCTCTTATTCCTTTCTATACCCTTAATCCACATTTCCAATCATGAAATCTAGATTTAAATTGCTTTTCAAAATGATCGATTCCACTCCATAGAGTTGAACTAATTATTCATTAACTTTGACTATCAACATAATGAACAGTTAACTGAAGGACACTTTCGAGCACATTGTTACAATCACAGCCACAACTACATACATTTAACGATGAAGGGGTGTGTGGGGATAAGGGTTATTCTAGTGCAGGTAGTGACTGATGAAACACTGCTGATGAGAAGGGAACCCTCCAAAGATTTAATCACATTCTGATCATGAGCACCTGATGGAAAAATCTTTAGATTTTACTCAGCTAAGAAGGATGTTCGGAAAGAGTGGCAGTGGAATCAAAGGGTTTCAGTGGGAGCCACTCAGGGAGGGGAGCGATTTCATCCCAGCATGCTGGTCTGCTGTGGCTCACTCGTATGGCTGAGCCAACTCCCTGGAGAAGAAAAGCAAACGCACTGAGTGAAATTCTTATTTACCTTACAAAAAAACCAGCTTGTGTATTCCACGATCTGTGTTCTGAATAAAAGTGATCTAACATATAAACTTGGAGATGGAGGATATTTGTTTTCTTTCTGGAAAATCAAACAACAGGATAATCAGCCATGAGTAAGTTCAAATACATTTTCATTGTACATGAAGGCAAATAGCTTTATGTACAGCATACCATTTAACATATAAAGTGAAGCTGATTAGTCTGATGCATATGCATGTACGTGTCTACCAGTTTTAACTTTTATGTGTATATCTTCTATATAATGCATATTACATACACACCAACACAAAGCTTGATATATAAGAGTAAGACTTCATGTTTTACTTTGATCACCTTTTATATACTTTGGCAGAGTGGAATTCTGTCTATTCTTTAGCCTAGAACTAATCTCCTTAACATGAATGTTTCTGCAACATATTCATAAGAACATATTTTGTGGGGTGGTATTTCCTAGCTCTGTCAACACAAAGTGATTTCTTAAGCGAATTCTTTTTTATTTTTCCTAAGCTCACTCTTCATGCTCAGATACTACAAGATTTTCCTTGAGAGGACATCTTAGAGCTGTAATATTTGAACAGCGAGAATACCGTGTTTCACTGAAGTACAACTAATTTTCTGTTGAAATCATTCAGCGTAACACGCAAACCCTCCAGTCCCACAAATCTACGTCTGTAATTGGGTGCTTCTGACCCACAGGGGGCTGCACTAATGGCAGACTGGACTAATGGAAGCCAGAGTAATAGTGTCTAGGTGCAGTATTTGCGTAATGAGTTAGAACTGACACTACATTGCTTACACGTGATTAGGGTTGCGGAGCAAACTAAATGACATGTTGAGGTAGCAGCAATAGTTCATATTTCACCAAATGCTACAAACGATAAGCAATTTGAGATGTTAATGAACAAAGCAGTGGCTGTGTCTGAAAGCCCCAGAAAAGATGAGCGAATGACAAAGCAAAAGGGCCTGAGCATGAGGAAAGATCCATACAAAACTCTGTCTCTTTTTTCCCTACTGCTCTGTGGATCAGATCATGGCAACTTCAACAACAGGCATGTGTTAGGGTTTACTAATCTGAAGGGTTAATTGCTGCCAGCCTTGTCCCAAGTGAGCTATTCCTTCTAATTTGTCACTATCTTCAAGAAATGCCCTGTACTCAATTATTTCTGCTGCAACCACGCTAGTGTAAGATGACAATCAGATAAATAAATGCATAAATCTTTCTAGGACTTAAAAGTGATTATCAAGCAAATTAGGTACCAGGCTAAAAAGGAAAAACCACTTCAAGGGTAGAACAACAGTTGAATAATGTGATTGTATTTTAGAAGTGAATTCTTTCATCAATCTCCACCTCAGAGGTCAGCTAGCTTCTCTTTCTCTCCTGAAACTGAATTTATTCCCTGGCTCTTACATCTCAACAGGAAATAAAACGTGTGTCCAATATGCATCCAACATGGACCCAGACCAGTGGTCCTTAAGCGCTAACATGCATACGAACCGGCGTGGGATCTTGTTAAGCACAGACTCTGATCTGACAGGTCTGGTGAGTCCAGAGCATTTTTAACAAGCTCCCAGAGAACTTGTGCTGCTGTTGTGGGGAATACATTCAAAGTAGTTTCCCAGAAGTGTCAGCAGACCCAGTAGAGTTACTGTGTCCTTCCGGGCCAAGGCTGAACACAGCTGTAGAGAGGAAGAATACCTTCAACGTGATATTTATCCTCCTCACCACCCTGGTTTCATAATGGGAGAGGGTGACCCTTTCTTGGCGCATTCCAGGCTCCACACACCTGTTGAGGACAATAGGATGAACTAGAGATATCCAGCTTCATCCTCCTTAGGAAGTTTAAAGTGTGCAAAGGACCATTTTTTTTACTTAGTAGGACTGAAAAGTGGCATATCTTTAAAATTAGATTACATAGACTGTATCTATTCTAAACTCATTATTAATTTTTTTGAATTTGGAAAACTCAGGCTCTCTGACTTCAATTTCCCCATACATTTTTAAGGAAGGAAATTATCTTCAGACTCCTTAAATTCTCAAAGTTATAACTGTCAAGCTTGTGACTCTAAAATAATGAGTGGGTTTTCTAAAAAAAAAAAAAAGAAAAGAAAAGAGCACCAAGCTTTCTACAAAATAAGATTTTAATTTAAATTCATCGGATTAGCAGAAGACCCTTACTCAAAATATTTTAAGAACACCGCTTTTGGAAACTCCTACAATCAGTTTCAGAGTTACCTAAGCAATCAGTGCCATTGTTTTATGGTCTTATTGAGCTGAGATGTAAGGTGACTTGAATTACCTCTTCACATGTTAGGGGAAAACCTAATCAGAGAAGATAGAGAAGTTCTAAAAGTCCCTGACACTAGGTTTTGGTGAAATTGTAAAAATTCTTGTGATTACGTTTTACATCTACTTTACCTTGGTATTTCATATAGCAGTATTCCCCAAACTCCTTTTTTATTAGAAGATCTTACAGTGCCTGCCAATGCCCCATATTTCTAGAATGAAGTCTATCCTTAATAAATAAAACTCTGAAGGAATCCACTTTTTCTGCAAATGTGATTCTTACAGGAAATGTTAAGTAAATTCTTCTACAGTATTTCATATGGTGCTGGGAACAAATCACTTCTTCAACTACTGAGTGAACAGAAGAGTGAAAAATGAATGAACCAAATCCGTCACTCAAATGGTAAATTGCTATTTACACAGCTACCTCCAGAAAGATTGGTTAACTTCAGAACCTAAGATGTATTTTTCTGTGCTACCACCTCAAACAGTGCTTTTCTTTTAATGAACCCTTTTCTACAAGCCATTATGTTCCTTGGAGTTCAAGACTGTTGTATTCTGAGAAAGAAAATAGCAACTGACAGAACTTAGGAGCACAAACTATCTTTTGATTTCAGTTCATCTGCAGTGTACTGTGTAGATAATGGTCTGGCTAGACTGACTGTCAGCAAGACCATGGTCAACACCCAAATCCTCCATCCAAAGTTTGCTTCAAGTCAGACACCTGAGTAACACAGTCTCAGAAATCAACTTTGCTTTTCTCTTGGAAACCAACCTTGAACGGAGAGGTGCATAGTCTTTGACGGGAAACCTTTACCAGCACTGTCAATGCTTGGACGCTGTCTAGTTCGCTGGGTGTTTGCAGCTGCGGGGCCCTCTCCGTGGGTACGAAGCGCATCTGTCGCGCTTCGCGGCACTCTAGCGCCTCACTGACACAGAGAGATTTGATTCCATTTCCCTTGAAGTTTCCACTCTGGGGTTCCAGTTTCTGAGAAATTCCTTTTGCAGTTTTCTTTCATTTTGCCCACTTTCCTTTTCTTCCTTCCTTCTCCTTTTGCTCCTTCCTCGCTCCAGATTCCCAATTTTTCTCCTTCTCTTTCCTTCTCTCTTCATTTTCCCCATTTTCCACTTCCAAAGCCATAAAAAGGTGCAAAGTGGAGAAAGCGATGCACTCTGCCTTGGATTTCGCATCTCCCAGTCCTTCCCTGAACATTAAAGCACCAGAAAGGCCAACTGGGCTGCAAACTACACGTTCATGCGGTCTTTGCTTGAAATATCCCTGACAATCCTGTGAAAAAATTATCACGATAAATAGTAGAAACTCCAGAAAATGCACTTGAGTGTTAACAGCAACGTGAGTTCTGGAACTGCAGAGAAGAAGGATAAAACCTTCAGGGATGGCTCATGGATGAGGAAATTCTGAGGGTGTAGTAGGCTGTTTGATGAGAAATTACAATGCTATTTTATAAATTTTTGCTTCAAAAACTGTGTTTGGGGTTGAGCAAAATTAAATCTATAGGTAAAACCCTAAATACAAAAGGTAAAAATGAGAATTTACTTGTGTCATATACTGGTACAAATTCTGCAATATTAAGTGTATTGTGAGCTGTGTATAAAATGTACCAATAAGGAATTAAATTTAAAAAAAAGAACCAGTGTCAACACACTTGAAAACTAACAGGATCGATTTGGATCTAACTAAAGCAAAAAGCTACAAAAATTGAACATCATAGAAAGAAAGGGGAAAGAGAAATGCTTAGTGTGTAAATATGCAACAAGTTTGCAGGCTTCCTTCCTACTAAGTAAGTGCAGAATTTCTTTAACCGAAAAATGATTTTCAGGAGAATTTAGAAGAAAATTCTAGGAAAAGTAATGTTTAACAGTGAAAGCTCTGAGAGCAGAGAGATCTCAGCTAAGCTGAATTATTCTAACTATTCACTTGCCAATTTCATGACCTTAAGACAACAACCAAGACTGTTTTCTCAAGAGGAGAGGAAGTCCATTGTTGGTTTATTCCACAGCCTCTGGGAGCAGCAAACAAATTAATACTTCTGGGTCTCAGCTGATACTTCCATGCATCAGCTGAAGGAGTTTTCCCTTTCTGGGAGAATTTAGCACAATGTCAAAACCAAAAAGAAAGGTTAATTTTTATTGTATGAACATTAAATAGATGTTGAAGAATACTTAGTGAGTCAGACTTTTACATTACAGAAGCTAAAACATATCCTGGGAAAGGAGGAAACTGCTCTAGCTAGAATGGGATGCAGATACACGAATAAGAAAGAAATCCCAAAAATATGAGGAAGCATGGAACACCTTGGCAGGCTTGTCCCAGGAAAATATAGCCCCCCCCAGGTCCTTGTGGTAAAAATGATCAGAAATGACAACATGGCAGGAGAGTGGCCAAGCAGAAAGGATTGGATGTCACACCTGGACACAGACTAGGAGGCTGGGGCATCGCCTTGCGTGTTATAGAGACCAGCTACCTGCTTTCTGAAGATGCCAGCTTCGGGGCAGAAGAGCCCTGGGAAAATTGGATAGAGGTCTTGCAATTCAGGGTAAGCATTCAGCAGCGGGTGCCAGAGTCTCAACTGGCCCCAGAAATGCCGAGGAAGAATTGAAGATAGAGAAAATGCGGTTCCTTTAATAGTATTGTGGCCAAAGCCCACTTTGAGCTTGAGCAGTTACACTTGACGTCGAAGGAGAGGAATGAAGAGAAGGCCGTACAGGGCTGGGGAAAACAGCTGAGGTCAGTCTATGTTTGGAAAAATGGTGTGCATCTTGATATCATGATACTCGTCCATAAAATCTTACGGGAAATTCTTTCTAGTTATACTTAACACACGATGTTTGTGAGGTGGTCACCCTTCCAAACATTTTTAATTTTATTTTTAATTGGAAATAATACGCTTTTGGGGGACAATGTGATGTTTCAATGCATATCCCTGCGGTAGAGTGACGGCATTTAGCTGAACTGTGCAGCCTGCCCACTAAGGGACCAGGCAGGAGAATTTTCAGTCACTCCAGTAGGTTCTATATGGCTGAAATTATCCTACTTTGTTTTACTTTTTAAGCCTTATTTTCAGATTTCTAAAACATTTAAAGAGATAGTAGAAATAACAAACTAAACACGGTAGTAAGTCTTCCACCCAGGGCCAAACGTTTGGTTTTAGCAACCCCCTCAACACAATCAATAATAATTTTCTGACATTCGTCATGAATCAGTGACAAACATAAATATATCATTCAGAGCTGAGACAGTTTTTCACAAAAGGACACTTTATAGCGTGTGTTAATTGTACAGAAGGGCGTGTTCATTTTGGTGTATTCATTCACACACGTGGCATCCTCTGATCATTTCTACCCTCCCCTCCCCCTCCCCTACTTCCTTCCTCCTCCTCATTCCTTTCCTCTTATCTACTAGTATTTCCTCTGCTTGCGCGTCATCTCTCCCATGAGGGCGCTTTCTCACTCTGTCTCTATCTTCTTCTCTGTTTCTGTCTCTGCCTCCATCTGCGCTTCTTCCCGCTCTCTCCCTCAATTACTTATAGAAGAGAAAACATGCAATATGTGTCTTTATGAGTCTCCCTTATTGTGCTCAAGTATGACGTCCTAGTCTTCAGTTTTATCCATTTTCCTGCAAATGACATGATTTCTTTGGCTATGTTTTCTTTATCTACTTATATGCTGATGAATTTTTCTCAAAAAAAAAAACTAAAAACAGAGCTGCACTTTATTTGGTCAGCTCTCTCACTATCCAGTGTAATGCAGCTCTGTAATTTTCTGCTCACTCTAATGACAGAAACTTGTGCTATTTCCATTTTTCTAATTACTAATTAATACAAAATTCAACAAGCAACTACCTGTGTCATTTTTTACACGTGTTAATATTTCTGTGGCATAAATTTTCACAGTATTCTGACCTATAAAACCCCACTGCTAGGTACACATTTATCATTTTGATAATATAGCCAAATTGCAATCCATAGGGTCTGTTCCTTCAGAATTATTTTGAACCGCATTCCCTGCAGGAGAGGAAATCCCTGAACAAATGTAACTGTGAAAGACTAGAAAAACCGAGTAGAGGGTTAATTGTGGAATTTTTAAAAATATTTTAAATGTTGAAAAAAGATCACGACTGATTTTTTTAGAATCAAACATACCTTCTGAACCCAAATTGCTCAGGATGGTAACCACAAAGTCAGCTGAGATACATTTTGTTATTCCACAGAGGTATGAAATGGCAAGTTAATCTTAGAGCTTCGTATAGGGCTTGAGTTACTTGACAAGGTACTTTAGTTTTACTGTACACTCGAGAGTTACCAGTCTTTAAGACTCAGACAGAGGTATTAGGCTTATTAAGTTTTCTACCTTTGTTCAACCAAACTGTCATTAACAGAAGAAACTGCACCAGTGTTTAAACCTAATATCTTAATCCTTACCTGCATTAAAAACTACAGTAGTAGAAAGAGATTCCCAAATCATTAAAGGGATGACTTAAATAGATTTTAATTGGCTATAATTTTACTTAAAGTTTATGTTTTAAAAATCATAGAAAGCATCCTGGATGCATGCACGCACATGCACACACACACATCAGTGATCCACAGGGCTTAGCCACAGCCACACAGGAGGCCTCCCCTCAGCTCCAAGGTCAGTGGTGATCTGCTGTGACATTTGGAGAGGAGTTTGTCCACACAAAACAGGACCCAGAGGCCTTGGCGCAGCTGTGGAGTCACGGAGCAAAAAAAGGAAAAGAGCAAAGAGGTGAGTAAGGCTGTACAGTACAGAAGACAGGAGGAGAGGTGTCCTTCCTCTGTACCTGGGAGGGACCCCCAACAGAACTGAATACGCACGTAAACAGAGGAAGCCCACGATGCTCACTTGAGTACAGGTAGTAAAACCTGCTCCATGACCGTCAGATTTCAGTGATGCTGTTCTTTTTTTAAACTTCATTGAAGTTTCTCCTGAACCTATGAGCATTCTCCAAGGTATAATTCTAAGATAGGTACTTTCAGTTTTCCTCAATGACAATGAATTTAATTATAAGACGAGTAAGAACAATTGTGCATCATGAGTCTGAATGAATCAGGTTACAAAAATTAGACGGGTAACCAGATATTTCAATTTACACTCACTAAGACTGTCTTTTACAGAGGAATATTTGTCATTACACGTTATAAAAGAGTCAATTTTCAAATATACATGTAGGCACACACAAAGAATGATCAAGACATACAGGGAATGTATATAATTTTTAAAAATTATATTACAGTGAAAGACATATCTTTGTGAATCCCCTCATAATACTCTCCTCAATTTGAACCCACTCATCCCATCATTCTTGCCACTTTCCAAAGCAATTCTGGAAGTCGTCTTTCACTAATAACTTTTTCTTTTTTTTTTTTTTTTTTTTTGAGACAGGGTCTCACTTTGTAGTTCAGGCCCTCAGCTTACTATGTAGCCCAGGCAAGCCTCGAACTCATCAATCCTCCTGTCTCTGCCTCCCAAGTGCTGGGATTACAAGCGTGAGCCACCACGCCCCACACTGTGGTATGTGGTACTGATTGCTGGTGGGGTGTGAGTCACCACGCCTGGCACTGTATGTGGTTACCGGGATCA
>PVIC010001180.1:55000-85095 GCA_004025085.1 Thryonomys swinderianus
CTGAGGATGTTCCTTGTATAACTAATTTGTACAGAGTTTTTAATCATGAAGTTATATGGAATAAGTCAAATGCCTTTTCTTCATCTATTGAGGTGATCCTCTGTTTTTTGTCCTTCATTCTACCTTATGATCTACCCTTTTTGTGGATTTGTTTATATCCAACTGTACTTATATCTTGTTTATCAAGGCAAGTCACCTTTATAATGTGCTACTGCATTTGTTTGATTATTGTGTTGTTGAGAATGTTTGTATCTGTGCTTGTCAAGAACATCGGCTATGTAACATTCTCCTTTTGCCATGTCTTTGTGCACTTTTGCTGCCACTATAATGTTAAGTTTATAAAATGGGTTTAAAAGAATCCTCCCTTCTTCAATTATTTGAAATAATTTAAGAATTAGTACTAGTTTTTCCATAGTCTTTGATAGAATGCAGCACTGAAGTCACTGGTTCCTGACTAAGTGATGTGCACGCTGTGGCTTTATGGATAAAATTTATTTAAAGATCAGTAGGAAAAACCTGGCTTTGGTAGTTGTACATTTTATTTGCTGCCTGAATTAGAAAAGAAATTATAGCATCCTGGCTATTTCATGAGAGTCCCAAGGTTCTGACTTTGGCACTGTGATAGAAGACATTAAGTAATTCAGTAATAATGTTAAAGTAGGATTAGGTCAGCATAAAACCTAGGCTATGCTTATGCCTCAGTGACTGGGTCAAGCCTAGTAGAATCAGTGTCTCCTAGGAGCACACACTCATCTAATTTCAGAGCTTTGGAAAAACTTATTTTCTCCAAGAAATGCCAAGTATTCTCAGTGGCATTTTTCCCTCCCAAATATGTTCAACTATTATTGCATTTCTGGGTTGTTCAGGCCAAAGATACTTCTAGTCTCATTTCTACTTAATAAGCCTCTCAGTTATAATCTCCCAGATGGAATGCAGTTGTTTCTGAGATGGGTCAGTGGACCAAGAGCAGGATCTGTGGAACTGAACTGTGCTGTTCTGTTGCTGACCCAATCTATTATCTCCTGGTTTATAGTGCTCATATCTCAGACCCTTCTCTCTGTGCTGTATGTTTATCTTTGAGTACTATTTACATATTTTGGGGATTCTTAAGAGAGAAAAACACTAACAATCTGTTCACAGCTTCTCTTATTAGGCCACATGATAGATATGTTTAATATAAATGTGCATGAGATTGGTCTGTACAGCACTTCCTGAGATTTAGGTAGAGACAATGCACAATTAAGTAGATAAAAGGCTAAAGGTCTAGTGTGAATATACTTGTAGGGAAAAGCAAGAATCCCAGGCATGCAGTTCACAGAATTTGACTCTAGGTAGAAAGGAATCCAAAGGGCTTCCATTTATCCTCTAGTTTTAGAGAAGAGTTTAAATTAATGACTTCTTTTTGGGGATACAGGAAATCCTAAGTACTTCTGCTTGACAGTGTGGATTATATCTAGGTCTGTGTTTGTGATAGGCACTTAATCACTGAACCATCCTATTTGTTTATTTTTTGAGACAGAATCTCCTTAAGTTGTCCACTCTTGTGACCCCCCTGCCTCAACCCTTAGCTGGTGTTATAAGGCATCTACTCCTAACCCAGATAATCGGTATTTGGTTGGAGATGATATGTATGTCAGAAGTTGGGTTTTTCTTTCCTTTTTTTTTATTTTGTTTTTTGAAACAGGGTCTCGTTTTGTAGTTCAGGCTGGCCCTGAGCTCACTGTATAGCCCAGGCAAGCCTCGAACTCAGCAATCCTCCTGCCTCTTCCTCCCAAGTGCTGGGATTACGGGTATGAGCCATCACACCTGGCTTTCTTTTCCTTTTTAATGAACCTATCAATTTATTATTAAAAAATAACTAAGCCAGAAATTTGAAAAATCTACTTATTTTGTACATATTTCTGCAATTTTTTAGAAATTCAGAAGTTTTGATAAGTTGATGGGTTTAGACAGATGAATAAAAAATTACATACTATTAAGCTGATGTCAGTCAGGTTTCTTTACTGAACATTCATTCATTTAGATTTGTTCCTTGATGGTACCATTTTAAGTGCAGAAATAAAGTGTAAACTTTCCAAAACTTCCCAGGAGACAGTAGAGCAATCTGTGACTCAGCCCTAGCCCCAAGTAATTCACCCAATCAGAGTATTTGTTAATTGAGAAGAAGTTCTAAAATGTCTTCAGTAATCCATATAGCAGAGATTTTATCTCCTTGGAGGAATGTTTGCAGTGAACTATGTTATTAGTTCTGAAAGAAGTCCCATCTAATGATATCATTTTCAACAGACAATGTAATACTTTGAAAGAAAAATATTAAGTCTAAAAATCATATAATACATTTTTAAAAGTACAGTTGAACAATTTAGCATTACTTTTGTATATTTCAAAATTCTCATTCAACAATATTTATGGAACTTGCATTTTATTTACAGGTTTACTGGGGGTTGAGACAAAAGTCAAATTATAAGTCATTAAGTCTTTTAATGGTATACTAAATATAGAATATAGACTTGATTTTATTATATATTAAAACTAATTTGATTAATGTGTGCAATGGATAATATACACAAGTATATCATTTAAGAATCTCAATTACCTCCTATGTATCCAATTCTAGGTGCTAGCCATAGTCCCCAGGCCTACTATACTTTTCAAGTTACCAAAGCAAATGTATATGAATGAATACTTGTGAAATGTTAGCATCCAGAGTGAAGTGAATTTGAATTTTTAAATGACTGAATATAGAAAAGTCAAAGAAATCTGGCAGTATTATGTCTAACAAATGGGAAGTACATGAGACCACTGAGTGCCTGTTAGTTAGCAAAGTTGGGGATTACCACTGGCAAGGCAGACTGGACCCATACAGAGCTAAGCTGAGGGAGAAAATGAGATAAAGATTTCCTGTATATTTTCCACTCTCTATCGATGTAATTCCTATTTCTCACTACTCTTTTCGCTATCTTATATATTAATCCTAAAATGCTGGATTTCATACAATCACACTGGCAGCACTGACCTGCTAATGTTATATAAGACAGTAGTATTCAAATGCATTATCTAAAATGCATTTTCTCAAGTTTCATCCACAGAAGATTTTGATCCCTAGTATCCAAGAGCAAGCGTGGCACCTGCACCCTTGGATGGGGCGTCCAGTTGGCCCTGCTGCTTTGATCCCACCATGGGTGGGAAAAGTCCAACATGAAGAGACATTCAGAATCCTTAGAGGAGCCGTCCACACACAGCATCAGGTACACACATAATGAAGGTTGAGACTACAGCTCCCCTGAAGTTCCTCCCCTCATTTTCTTCCCCATTTGCCATTTCCAGAAGACAGCTCAAGGCCAAGGTTCACACAACTTCAGCTCAAACTCTAAATTGCAGTCATAAATTTACTGTACATTTTTCCTTGCTGAATCCTTAAGTTTTATGCACGCAACATGCAACCCAGTTTCCATGTATAAATGAGGAGATTTATGTGAGCAATTTGAGAACCTAGTAGGGGAAAAGTTAACCTACTGTATCTTATACTTTAACACAGGGTGGGACTTTAACTAATTCATACTAATCAGTATTCATTTTTATGCTTTTTTATTACAAAAGAAGCATTGACCTGATTTTGCAATAGGAATTTTCCTTTTATGTAGCAGTGTAATTTTCTTTGAACATTTATGTCCACTGAAATTTAATCTTAGGAAATTACATCAGCTGGAATTGGCCTTGGCACCAGCATTTCAAAATTTTATGTTTAAATTAATTGTGGATAAATAACATCATGCTGAAAGTCAGTTTCTATAGTGTAGCCTACCTTTCGACAGGTTCCCAGGAGCTAAAACATTTGGCATTCCTTCTGAACTTCTGACTCACCAACGCCAAGGTTAGCAATTTCTCATGTGCAAGTGAGGCTGTGCCGTAGGGAGCCTTAGGCCTGGAGTCACTGGCTCAAAACTCCATTTGCCCTTCCCTTTTTGACCCCGTGTCTGTTTCATGGGCTGTGGAACCACTGAAATGCTCAGACTTTCAGGAAATCCAGGACTCCTAATCAGACAAAGTCTATGTTCAACTGTTGCCTAATCCCCTCCCATCTAGACCCAAATTGCCATAGCAACCAAAAGACAGGAAATGCCTATATGCTAGACTCATACATTAAACAGATGTCACCATTTATGGGGTGGTTTTCTGGAATCTGAATGATTCAAATGACTGCAAAAGCAATGATTCCTCTCTCAGAGACTTAGGGGGAGCACACTGCAAAATACTAACAACTTGTTACAGGGCACAGTCAAGTGGATGAAAATAAAACTCACCCCGGAAGCACAAGTGCTCCCCAGCTTGCCCCTCTTTTACCTTCCTTAGAGACCAGGCAGGCAACTATGGAATTGGTGCATATGCAGAGTACATAGAGGGTCTGAGCCACTCGTATTTAGAACTGGAACACTAATCTGATAATTAGAGAATGTAATAAGAGATAATGGGAAGTCTTGCTTCAAAAGGATCTTATGCAAAAATGGGAGGTGACACATTTACAGATGTTGCGTGGAAGGTGTTGGAGGGATCCCTTTGTGGGCACAAGCCCAGAGGCTCTGAGCATCAACTAGACCCTCCCTTGGCGGCAGGGATTAAAGATCTAAACCACCTAGAAACGCAGTATTGGTCTGGGAAGGAGGCAATAGAGATCTAACATGTGTTTATATAACTAATCTGAATTTAACAATGGGATTAGAAATTTAGATTTTAGACCAGGGATTTAGCTCAAGTGGTACCATGTCTACCTGGAAAGCACAAGGGCCTGAGTTTGATCCCTGGTACCACCAAAAAAAAAAAAAAACCTGAGAAGAAATTATATTTTAAGAACATCTTGAAACAATGAATCGGGTAATCTATAGGGCTCTTTTGGAGGGTGGTTATAATTGGTCATACACATTTCAACACTGAACTGAAGCAAACAATGGACCTGGAAGTTACATACTATCACATAGCAATGACACTTGTTATATTTGTTTCCAGAAAACTGAGGCCCAAATATTTCCCAAGTGTTCAGAAATTCAAGACTTTGTGTATTGATCTTATTCATGATTTGGCCCTCTGTTTCTAATCTTTCTACCTCTCATGTTCTCTTGCCTCTCTTTGGAGACTATCACAGCACTTCTGCATGCCTAGGAGACCTGCTAGTCCTAATACAAATAGACTGAAATGTTGGTTGAGTAAATTGTAAGCTAGTTAGTCTTGTTTACAGATTCCAATGTGTAAATTCTCAGTATAATTTCCTTACTCCTGAAAATAGATGTTTTATGAATGAAAAACCTTAGCAAATAATACCAATAGATAAGAATACCAATAGATATAAGTTGTGTTTCCAGTTTAATAATTTTTTTTAAGGTAAATGCAAGTTTTTCAACCCTAGGAAAGGATTTGCCACCTGAAATTATGAAGGATTTTGTTGAACCATAGTCTACAGCATTTCTTTAACACTGCTTGTGCAGAAATACTTCGGTTTTATGAACATCTAGACAGTGTAAGAATTATAAACTAGTTCATACATCCTAGACTGAATTTGACAATCAGGAACTATAAGTTAAAATTAGCTAACTAAATACACATATAAACAAACACACAACAGGCAGAGTCCAGGTAAGACATGCAGGGTCTGAAAAGGATGATTTTTTTTTCCTTTAATGTGTGTGGGTGATACAATATTTTCTGTATCTTTAAAACTCTTTATTTTCCAAAAGTAAGGAAACAGTATGGGTTTTTTTTAATCTCTTTTGCTTTTGTTCCTAAAGAGGGTTTCATCGCTACTGGGAATCAACAGAAGCTCTTTTTCATAAAATCCAAGGTTTCAGTGGTCTGTGCTGAGAAACTCCCACAAGTTGGATACCACCTGTCCGACCTTTCCTCGGAGGCTGACTCGCACATTGTGCAGGTTCTGGCCTCCTGGAGGCTCCCACAGTCCTGTCCCAGTGGGGTACAGACCCCAGCCACGCACAGAAACAGTATACAGGTCTCAGGGAGCAGCAGCCCAGACACGGGGAAGTGTCACTATAATAAAGAGCAGGAATGCAGTCAGAACCACAGGGCTGACAAATCACTGGTTTGCAGAAGGAAACAGTGCAACAATGACATGAAGGCTTCAGAAGGAAACACAGTGACTCTGGAAAGTGGGGCCGTTACCACACTGCTGGGTCATCTGGACTGTCAATACTCTAAACTTGAGAGAAAGTAAATCCCAGGTCCATTAGTCTGAGTTTCTGAAAATAATTGACAGTAGAAACAAAAAAAATGGAAACAAAGCTTATATAGAGAGAGGGTTGGAGATGGTAAGGGAGGGCAAGGGAAAAGGACAAAAAACGAGAATCAAGATGTATCATGTACAGGTACGGATTTTTAATGTTGAATGTGACCATAATGTATATCTAAAATGTACCAATAAACTCAATGAAAATAAAACCATAAAGTCTCACATTTGTTCTCAATGATTTAATGTTAAGGATAGAAAACCTTAGGAGCAAATACATTATATAAACACCAGGTTAATTACAAACTAGTATGTGATTATGTCAGTAGAAGGTCGACACTCTCCCGGTCACTCTTTATCAGAAGACAAGTAGAGGAACAAAACTGAAATCAATGCTTGAATCACAATTGAGGGACCATGATGTTATTGCAAAAATTAATTCATATTTTACCTCTGTAATTCTAGGCCAATGGAAAAATTCTAGACTAGGGCAAAAGCAATTGTAATTCAGTCTGGAAACATGATGGGCTTGCAAAGCAGAGTTTTAACTTTAAGAAACCCCATTTAAACACACGGAAGGAACAGGGTCATTGAATACAGCAAAGCAAATATGCTGAATTGCTTTACCTAACCTTAAAGTACTGTTCAGTAACAAGTGAAAATGGCCCCTTGCCTGAGTTTTGTCAAAACCAAGTTAGTTCAAAGAAACTGCATCATACCTACCACCCACCCCCATCAAGCTGGATACAAACTATTTCATTAAACTTTGATCTCCAGCTCACCGTGGCTGCTGATCACTGTGCCCTTCCAGCAGTGGCAGACGGCACAGGGTTAGCAGGGGATAGTTAGAAGGTGGCACGTGGCGGGCTGGATCAGTGAGGCCCGTCAGAACGATACAAAGATGACAAGGTAGGACACAGGAAGGCCGGCCAGCCATACACACTCATGGTCAGAGGACACAGATATCCCAGAGGTCAGCGCACAGGCAGAAAATAAAAAGAGAGCACTCACGTGATGGTGACAGATGGCCAGAATTTCCTTTCAGGGGAGAATCGTAATAGCCAAAATAATAATTACTTTTGAAAAAAAGAAGTTTGGAGAGTAATAATTAAACATGAAGCTGAAGAGTGTCTCTATATTGAACCAATTAATATGTAAAGTTCTTTTTTCTAAAACCAAAATTTATTTTAACAGAATTCAAACACCCCTCCCATGACCAAACTTACTCCCTTTCTCTTTTTCGTCACATGGTTTCGATGGATACCATACAGGCAACATTTTTAGTGCCCTCTTTATGTTTTCCCACCCTGTCCAGAGTGAGTCCAGCCGTCCTCGGGGGTTCACCGTTCCCAGATTCCTCCTTTCCTCCCACCCCCGTGGCCTCTGCTCTACTCCAGCCCCATTACTCTCCCCTGGGCGGACCCCGGGGCGCCCCCCTCCACCGCTCTGTCTCCTCTCATCCCCTCTGCTGAACGTGTCTCCCAACACACAACCGCAACTTGGCGTTTGGGGCAGGGAAATGCTTCAGGAACCCCGTGGGTCCACTACCCGGGACTCGAGGTCCCCACGGCCTCCTCCAGGCCTTTCTCCCACAGCATCTCAGCCTCCTCCGGGCCAGGGACCGTCCAGGTCCTCCCACCTCAGCATCTTCAGCCTTGTTTTAGTAGTTCCGCCCCGTGCTCACCTGTATTCAACTTCCAGCTGAGGGGTGGTCATTTCCCTGTTCTCCCCAGCCCCCCAGCGGGAAGGCCACCATTTTCTCAGAACCCCTCAGCTCATTTCTAGTTGCCCTCGTGCCCTTTTCAAGGAGAGCCTTTGTCCTTTTCCCCCTGGACCTGGCTCCTGCTGGATTCGGTGTCTCCTGAGAGCAAAAGCCCAGTCCTCTCACCTACTGTGTGAACCAATAGGTGTGCATAGACAGCATTTGAATAAATACTTCTGAAGAAAAGAGAATAATAATGAATTTAGAATTAATTTTAAAAGGTTGTAATTTTCAATGCCAGGTGTGGTAGCTCACACCTGTAACCCCAGCACTCTGGAGGCAGAGGCAGAAGCAGAGGCAGGATGATTGCTGAATTTGATGCTTGCCTGGGCTACACAGTGAGCTCAGGACCAGCCTGAACTAAAAAAAAAAAAAAAAAAAAAGTTATAATGTTACCAAAACAGGAGGAAAAAATTAAACTAAAGTTTTGTTGTTTGTTTTGTTTGGAGAGAAGGTCTTACTAGGTAGCCCAGGTTGGCCTTGTACTAATGATCTTACTGCCTCAGCCTGCTGAGTGCTGAGATTACAGGCATATACCACTGCTCCCCTATAAAGTTTTCTTTTATTGGAAGATAAGTGATAATTGCTTAACCTATTTGGAAAACTTTATCTTAACCATCAGCATGCTGAGCTTAACTATGTCGTGATGTTACTGAAGTTTGTACCTAGGAAAAATATGCATAAATTAAAAGGACATGAAGTAACATATGAAGGATGTATCTGAAGTATGGTATTTGGGGAATTTTAATATTTTCATGTAATTGTGTCTTTTTCTACAACACATTTATTGCATTGATAGCCAGTAGAACATTATTAATAGTAACAATATTAGAGCAACTAATTACCCTTGGATTTTAGGTATACAAATTTTTATCTTGATAGAAATGAAACCTGAGACAACAGAAAAAGACGTTCTGTTTAAGTCAGTGTGATGTGACTTACATTTCAGGATCAGAGCTCTAAATGTCACTGAGAAATACAACAAAGGTGGTAAATCAAGAGTCTGTCGTCGCTGTTGAGGCAAACAATACAGTAAAGGTGTGAACTAAAGTTGCAGAAGGACAGAAGAGAAAGAATTCAGCGAGAAGTCTGAGAAAGTGGACATATCTCCCGACACGTGAAGGCTGCTCATAACCTGCCAGGTAAATGCAGCCCGCTCTTCCTGCGGAGGGCTGCGGGTTAAGGCGGTTGGCACACTGTGTCACATGGATGGTGCCGAGAGAAGGAGGCTTTGAAGCTGAATGAAGGAGGCTGAAGGGAGCAGGCGTTTGTTCCATGAATTCATATCTTCTGGAATTTCCGGTCAGGCTGATTTTGACAGTCAAAAGAAACAACAGAGCTTCTTGTAGAGGTTATGTAGAGACCCTGCTGATTCGTGGCTCTGCAGGAAAGTCGGTGACAGTTTTCTCCGGAAAGAACATGCACTCAGAGTCTGAAGGGCAACACAGGACTGTAGGAAGCTGCCAGCATGGAGAGTGGGCTGTAACTTGGGTGAACATGTGTGGTGGTTACTCCTGAGAGAGCCTTCCTTCTGCCCCTTTACTAGATGCGCCGTCCGGGGAACAAAGCCGTCTCCAGGTAAATCCACTCAGCCACACCCAGGGTTAAACTAATCCAATCAGCAGGTTGATCGCACACCCCGGACCCAGCCATCTCCCAAAGGCCCCACCCCTGATTACACCGGCTCTAGGTGAATAGCTCTTATAAGGTTGAACAGAGGCTGACTCTCTTCCCAGGGGATCTGCCTCACTGTACTTCCTGATGTGTTCTTTTGCTGTCCTGTGTTATTACTCAAAATCCTTGTGCTGCTCAGGGTGACCCTGCTCGAGGTGATGCTACTACTTCACACTTTGAAACACAGGAACAGTGAACCTTTGGGTAGGAAGATGGAAAATTATAATTCAATGAGATTCATTTAAAAAGGCAGCTAGGATATTGAAATACAACAGTGATGTTCTGTTAGAACAGCTAAAAAATCCATTACCTGGTGATATTATGCAAAGAGTTATTTCATTTTGTTCAGTAGAACACATCAACAGTTTTTCCCTGAGAGAAGAAGTCAAGGAAACACATTTTCAGATCTCGGTTACTAGAGAAAAGGGATCATCCATTGCCCACAGGAAACATTCCCTTCCCAAATATAGACAGCTCTGACAGAGGGGCTTCTGCTTCTAAGTGGTTGCTTACTGAAGTGAGCACAAGTTCCAAACCTTCCTGAATCTCTAAGCCTTTTTCCAGTACTGCACTTGGAATGAAGCCCTTGCATGTGTTATGATTATGTACTGCCCTGAGCTCCATTCTCAACCTTGAGCATATCTTTAGAAAATTGATATCAAGACTATTTAAAGATTGGGGACTAAAAACACACTGTCCCTCCTAACCTAAGAGTAAGACAAAGTCTAAGTTTGGAAATAAGCCAAAGATAGCATTGTCATCCTTCAGTGACACACTGGATATTGTTCAGTGGGTCTTCCAACAATTATCTGATTCTCTGGGGAATTGCAACTTTGACGAACTTTTGTTAAATAGGATCTTGTATGTTCTGTAGGTTTAGAGATTAAATTGTAAAAGCTAAGTTGCAAGTGGTTCCTCTCCATGGCAATACAAATGATTCCTGTTCATAACTATGCAAATTAATTCTACCCAGTAGTGCTAAAATTGAATTCTCTTGGTTGAAACAATAATACAAATATTACAATTTATTACATAGTAGGTTATTAAGAAATTTTGCTTCTGTTAGCAAATTCATTTCAGCATTCCTGACTATGTAAATCTTCCTCCTACAAATTTTCAACATTGTGTATTGCTTTCCTTATTTAGAAATTAGTTTGCAATCTTTAATGTCTACCCATTTTATATTTGTACAAGTCTCCTCATTTTGCCTTTTCAAAAAGCTTTACTAGTAACAGATCTGTAACTTTTCACTCGTAAAAACTGGAACTTCATTGCCAGGATCTTTTGAATTGATTAGGCCACCCCTTGCCTCCAGACACTCACCTGAGTACATCTTGAGCTTGTAATTCTACCGCTGTTTGTTCTTTGCAAAATCCCTCTCTAGAGTAAGAACTCTATTTTTCTTAATATTCCCAACTTTCCCACTCTGTGTTTCTCTAAAACTCGTGACCTTCATAGTCACAGCTCCCTGGCCTCAAAACTGTCCTGTAGCAATGCCTCTCTTATACAAAGTGTGAAAAAAGACATTTGTTTAAATTTTAAAAATTTTATTTCAGCAAAAGACAAATGGTCGCTAATTCCCCTCAGAATACTTCCCCTTTCTTTGAAGACTCTTATCTCACAGTTCTCACCACTCTCGAAACCAGTTCTTAGAGTCTTCTTCTATGAGTGTCTTTCGTCTCTCTTTCCTGACTGCCTCACCATCCTGAGTCTATTTAAGACGTTTCTATTTCATGGTCATTTTGCCAGTGGGTGGAGCCACAAGCCACACAGGTCCGGTGAACATGACAGATGTGGAAACACTGTGGTGTTTTTATAATCTGGCCTCCCAGTGGCTGCAGCATTCGCCCCACTTTTTGATCACATATAGTAAAGACACTCATGAAAGAGAACATCCAGAACTGTTCCAGAAAATGCTAACAATGATGGGATAATTGTGTTTGAAGAGAAGGAAATATTCTGAGGGGGATTAATGGCACTGTGTCATTAGCTGTAATACTTTTTTTTAATTTTAAAGTTCACATTTTAGATCACCCTTTGTACAGTCTTATTTAGGGGTATCTATCATGTCATAGGTATTCTGTCAACATTTGTTGCACTTATTTTTGATGGCAACAGTAGGCCTCATAAAAACAAAGGTACCTGTCCCAGCACTCGGGAGGCAGACAGGAGGATTGCTGAGTTCCAGGCTTGCCTGGGCTCCATAGTGAGTTGAGGGCCAGCCTGAACTACAAAGCGAGACCCTGTCTCAAAAAAAAAAAAAAGGTACCTGGTATATTTTTCATGTTCATGTCCTTTGGCTTGAAGATCATGAATGAATATAAGCATTTTCCATAAACTCAAGTCCTGTGTGATAACTCAGATTGTTTCTGAACCAATGAATTCTATAGCTTATCACTTTGGATTCCAGTTTTCATTATTTGACCTCCTTCTTCTCCATCAGACAGTTCTGGGGTCAAACAGCTGAAGGCTGCCTCCCCAGGTCCCGCTGCTCAGTCTCATTGCATGTCCAGTGGACATCGGGTCTGCCCACCTGAGTTCCTTTACACACCTTCGTTCTCCCAAAGCTCCTCCAGGAACCCAGAGCTCACCAACAAGAAAATGAATGGGTCAGGGGAGGGAGCAAAACATAACATACACACTTTGTAGTGAAAAGTAGCCAAAGCGCAGTCTTTGTTGGCTCATCCCAGTGAGCCACAGACAACACCTGCAAATTCTCCTGGAGACACGTCAGTGACTCCCATTGGGTAGAAAATTGCTGCGACCTCTCTGAGGGAGGGACTATTGTCTACCTTGCAGTATCTTCTGCAACTGATGACAAATTCATGTATTTCAGGCGGGTGGCAAACTGTTCCTGTTGTTAAGTGAATCTGAAGATGGATTCCAAGTGAGGGGTCCCGAGCCTGCAAGTCATACTCAGAGCTGTGAATTCCTAGCTTTCATTGTGATTCCAGTTCGTTATGGGAAGAAAATGCACCACTGGTACAGTTAGAATTCAAACTTCCTTGACAAGTGATTCCATTATTTACAAACAACTTTGAAAAGGCACATAATTTTCCCTAAAACACCATGGATCTGACAATTCTTTATTCTAATCATCGATATCCCATCCATGGGAATCCTAATGCAACCTCGGTCAGTTCATCATCACTGAACAAAAATTTGGGAGGCTTCCGGGCGTAGTGGCTCACGCCTGTAATTCCAGCACTTGGGAGGCAGAGACTGGAGGATTGCTGAGTTCAAGGCTCGCCTGGCCTACATAGTGAGCTCAGGGCCAGTCTGAACTACAAAGCGAGACCCTGTCTCAAAAAAATAAAAATTGGGGAGGCTTTGCCGGGTTTGTGAAAAATCACCAGATTATCGAATTAGAAAGCAAACCAGTTTCCTTCTTGTTATGATATATTAAAGGGAAATCTTTGGTCTTTGGGGACATGTTTAGAATTAACATAATAATATTATCTTCCCACTTTAATTCTACTTGAGTTTTTCCACATAATTGTGTTATCTGAGCCTTACACAGCTATCTCTGGAAAACTAAGGTAAATATTGCACTTTACCTTGGAAGAAATACTGTTCCCAGAATGAAGACCGCACAACACAGCACAGAGCCAGGAGGAAGCCAATGACACTGTCCAACTGTGAGCTTTAGGATTCCATGTACCTTCCGATCGAGCTGCAGCCTGAATTCTCCGGGAGTAAAGCTGGATTTTCCGTGTTGTAGAAAGAAGACAGAAGCAGTATCAGTAGGAAGGTAAGAGCATCACAGGGTCAGCAGAGAGACAAGGAGCAGAGAAAAGGCAGTGAGCAGCCTCTGAGCCCCTCCTAAGGCCAGGCATTAAGCGCCACAACCAATGTGCAACAGAACAAATGAGTCTCCAAGAAGCACCATGTCTTGCTTGGGATCCCACCACAGAGTAGGGATGAGTTTAGAGTCAGTCTACCTCCAAAGTCCATGTTCATTTTACAAAGTGCAAACTGTATAAGCTGAATGCTTAGAGGTCAGGTCTGTGAGCTTCTAGAACAAGTGCTGTAGTGCTGGCCCCAAGGCAACAGCTGTGTGGAAGTGCTTAGCAGACAGGATGGGTGGTTTCCCACCGGGCAAAGATGGATGCAGGAGAGTCTTGCAGGCACACACACAAAAAAGCAGTAATATCGTAAACAATATTGTCATGAGCGTTAAGTGACTATGAAAAGTTCTCTATGAGAATGTATGGGGTACATAGTAAGGAACCATGCAAAATGAAAGGTGATATTATTTTAGGTGAGAAGTATCTTTCACAGTTTTATTAAGGTCTGACTAACAGATAAATACATACATACACTCACATATATGTTCAGGTTCTGCTGTTTTGATCACCAAAATCAAACTAATATATACCTCACTTCATATACGTGTGGGTGTAAGATGAGAATACTTAAATTATAATCTCTCTTGGGTTTCGAGTCTGTAATACATTATTTTTAACTATATCCATCATACATTCTATATTTGGTATGCAGAATTTGGTTATCTTCTATCTACAGTGTTGTTCAGAATATAAATTACTTGTATCTTAAATGCAACATTCTCCAGAGGGATAGCAATTTTTTTCTTCCAAAATTTTCCTGAAGAAAGACCAGGCTTTGGAACAAAAACAAACTAAAACAAAACCAAAAGAAAGAGCAGCAAAATAAATTCATGTAGCCTCAGTGGTCCTAATCCACTGTACTGGGCATCATCACCCAAAGGCCTTGTTTTTTTGTTTTCTAGAGGAACATAGTGCAGCACCAAGATTGTTTTAAGGAACAATGAATCTTCTGGAGATAACTGAAACCCCATAGTGCAGCACCAAGATTGTTTTAAGGAATAATGAATCTTCTGGAGATAACTGAGATGCCACAAGCCTCAGAGAAGGCCCTAGTTTCCACAGGCTGAACAAGCAGAACCTGTGAAGGTTTTTACTTGTTCCTCGTCCGTATCCACTGTCTAACCCATTGTATCCAAGTTCTAATTTCCTGTCAGTATAAGTGGAAATATATATGTTTCAATCCACAGTAGAATAGAAATCATAAGCTAACAAAGAGCTTTGCCATAGAATTCTATTGAATTTTCTTAGTATTTACAGGCATGATCAGCTCTCCCAAAGACCCTGGGCAAAGATAATTATTTTTGCTCTTCATTTGTCATCTGAGGAAACCAGACAGCATTATCTGATTACTTCCTCTCTGGTTATGTTAACAAGGCATTTGCTGTAACAGTTAAATAACTGCTCCCTACCTCTGGTAAAAACTAAACATAGGATTTCTGGTAAGAATCTGAAATTTAGTCTACAAGAGCCCACAGAGTTAATTACAGGACAGACGGAATGAATTTTAGTTCAGAACTTCCCAGCTCATGTAGCCAGGCAGCCAACCAACATGACTATCTTTTCTGGAGAAGCCAAATGGCGTCTCCGATCATGGGTCTTTTAAGTGAGTGGGAAGGTTAGAATTACATCACATCTTTCATCTACAGTCAAACTGTGTCAATGGAAGCCATTTACATTTAGGTGATGGGAACCCCTGATATTCCTATTGGCACATCCCATGTAGAAGACGGCCTGCTGTGCCCTAGAAAACAGTGAATTCATTTGCATAATCAGCACACTGTCCTTGCCGAGGTATATTTAGAAGGGCTGCATTTGCAAGAATGTGATTGAGACACTTTGGAGAAAACCCATTTGCCCTTCCCTCCAGGCCTTGGGAAGATGCATTTCTCAGGTGGGGCTGTAGTTTCTCATCAGCGTGGGATTAGAGGTCTGCAGAGAGGGGAATTAATTTATGAAACATATTATTTCCAATATGTCTTATTCAGGAAGTTTAAACAAATGCACTAGAGCATATGTGGAAGTGGTTATGAGTGCCAGGGTTATACACAGCCGCTGGAAGAATCCAGCAGTGTTTCAGTCAGTGACATGAAGATTCTGTGCCTTTGGATTCCAGGGTGGTCCTAATGCCAGCCCATGCCCACGTCACCTCACTCTTGGGGCATCTATGTCCTCATTTGTGGAATGAAAGATTAAACTTAGAGGTTGTTGACTTCTGATCCCTCTTTAAATCCAACATAGGTGATCATTACAGACAATCAATACAGATCCAGCTCAGTATTTTAAAGAAACGTGAATAGTGAGTTGTATTTTTAATACTCCCGTGAGTTTGCTGGTATCACAGTCTTTTCCCAGCAAACTAAAAAGCAAAGTCTTCATTCCTCTCAGAATCACTCACTGCATAAAAGTTTTCAGCCTTTCTTTTCACTGCCTTCATTACTTTAGTTTTCAAGGTAAATGGGCTGACTGACTAACAGGCTTCACCCACTCAAGGCATGTTCTCTAAGAGCTACTCGGGTACACAGAGCAGCTAGGGCAAAGCCAGGCGGTGAGGAGCTGGTCTGCACCACACCTGGCTCTGACCTGCATCGCAAGCTGGAGCAAATAGACCTCCACAGTTTCAGCTCCAGCCATGTCACTAAACATCACTCAAAAATGTCCAGAGTCCTGATGGTGACTGAGGAGAGCCCATCCATGCATAAGGACAGCTGTGTGGGGGAGATCTGGACATCAAACACACAGTGGAGATAATTCTCATTTTAAAACATGGTTATCTCCATTCTTAAGCTATTTTAAAGCAAAAGTGCCACTTTCTCCTCAAGGACTGCACACTTTGTTCTCAGTAGGAGAACATGAGGGATGAAGGAGGCTCAGGACAGCTGATTCCTTCAATCCTCAGGCTCAAGAGAGGTACTGGTGAAGCCGCCCCAGACAACCCCCGGGACCCATCCTTTGCGCTGTGCCTGACATGGAGGCTTGTGAGAGGAGGCACTGAAGGCTGCCCAGTATGTATTACAGGGTTGGAAATGAGGGAATTACAGAGCAGGCATCAGTAAAGTGTGTATGTGAAACCGAAGCAAGGCAGCCATGACCCAGAGAGTGGAGGAAATAATCTAAAAGTCTTCACTTTGTAACTTGGTCATACACTGCTATACACTGTAAATCTAAAACTGTGTACATTGTTGATAGTAATGCTTATCAAGAACTTTTTTCCCTTAAGCTCTTTCTGAAACAATGACCTATAAAAAGAAAAGGCATGCTAAATAAATTAGGAACTGAATTTTCATTTTGCAGAAAGTTAATGAAGAAAATGTAATACGCACAAACTATTTTTGACATTTACTATCTACCATGGGAGCAATAGCAATATCACTAACCACACGAGGACCGAAAGACACCAATTTGCCACAGAACTATCAGCACCTATTTCAGCTATGAGCTCCCAGGGAAAGTTGTGCCCAGAGATGAAGTACAGCCAAAACTTTCCATGACTTTTATATTAAATTACTCATTTCCATCCATTCCATGTTTTCCTGTAAATATGAAAAATTAAATTATAGATGTTGACAACTGTCTTCATTAACAGCAGATGAGCACATAGTTACAGCCACTTCTACATGGTGTTGTCAGAGTTCTGAAACAGAAAATAATTAAATCTCCAAAAAAAAGGATTTAGGGAGTTTTTTTGAGCATTTTCAATTCTACAGACAATACATAATGAATAGACATGACCGAGTTTTAATAATTTTATTTGATAAAATGTAGGATAGCCTTCAGAAATTACATATATGAAAGAATATATGTTAATTCTCAGTGAATTAGCTTCAATTTCATATTGTTCAATCTGTTATGTTAGATCCAGATCATGGAATAGTCTGGTATATAAAATGAAGGAGGAGATTTATA
Organism: Thryonomys swinderianus; assembly: GCA_004025085.1. Lineage (NCBI taxonomy): Eukaryota > Metazoa > Chordata > Mammalia > Rodentia > Thryonomyidae > Thryonomys > Thryonomys swinderianus. The sequence continues at coordinate 72,420 of PVIC010001180.1, forward strand.
TAAAATACATAAAGATGTTTAGTCTATGTTGTTTAGTCTATATTACCTAGAAGAGAAGGTAAACTGTGTGTAGAGCATGCTATACATGCAAAATATCACCAAAATACTCAATTTCATATCTGCTTTAGTGTGTAAAGAAAACCCCTGGAGAGACAGAAATGAAGGTTCTAACAGTAGGCAACAGAAGGCGCAATGAAGCTGAGTGGACATTAAGGGCAGAAGACATTTCCGGTTTCTCAGTTTTGAGCTTTGAAATTTGAATGTTAGCACAAGTGGAAGTTTGAATATTTTTTTAAATTTTAAAAGCATGCCTACAACTGTGTGTGTGTGTGTGTGTGTGTGTGTGTGTGCGGTACAGGGGATCGAACTCAGGCCCTTGTCCATCCATGGTTGGCACGGTACCTGTTGAGCTAAATCCCAGCCCTTACAACTTTTGACATGAATGAAAATTTATCCTGAATGCATTCTATTCATACATTTGTTTATTTACATTGCTTTTTGCTTACAAAGGTGGTAAGGATCTGACTTACTGGTAAGTACAGCATGGTGATAATCTGGGCTTGCTCGCACCCAGGTGAGACTTGGAGAGCCCTGGCCGGGAAGGCCAGCAGAGAGCTCTTCCCAGGTGGCCCTGGCAGCAGAGCAGGGAAGTCACGCCGGGTATGGGAAGGCACATCAGGGCCTGGCATGACAAAGCCTGGGTCTTATCAGGCCGTTGTCTGTCTCGTCAGGTGGCTACTTGTGGTTGGCTGAATCTCATTCAATAGCTGAACCCATTATTTGTCAGTTTAAATGCACATCTATTTATATGTACATTCATGTATACATACATTAGATTTCAGATTATTTACTATCAAATTAAGTTGCAAGTTATTACAAGCAAATTCAGAACAGCCTCCAGACACAAGCCTCCTGTTTGTCAAGATAACAGTACCTTAAGGATTGTTGATAAATGACTGTCCAAACTTTACAGGCAAGTCAGGGGAGATTCATTGGCAAAGGTTTCTCAGTGCCAGTGGCTTCTGCACCTACCACAGGATTGAGTCTTTGCCCGACTCTTACTTTCAGACCTGATCTTAGCCCTGTCTTGCAAGATGCCCTCCTGCCTAGCTGGGGGTCATCTATCTAATATCACAGCTGCGACAGTACTTTTAATTATTTCAGATTTATTACTCTAAAATGAAGCTGCATATTCATTGAATTAAACACACAAAATTGTTAATAGTCAACCATCTTTTAGCTACAAACATAGCGATTTCATGTGATTCGGTCTAAAGTTTTTCTACTATGCTTAGTGTCGTGTATTGGTACAAATTCTCAATGTTGAATGTGATCATAATGCATATATAAAATGTACCATTAAAATCAATTAAAATAAAGGTACATAAAACCAAGAGTTATGTCTTGATGATAATAAATCCACGAGACTGATAATAGTGCCTAGAACATATCAGTCCTTCCATTTCATCTTTGCATAAATGCAGTAAATAAAATGAGTTAATGAACTAACAGAATTTCATGCACATTGTTAAAAAAAACAATTCTAATTAATCCACTGAAAGTAGATTCCTTATGAAAAAGTAACATACTTTATGATGGAAGAAATATAGAGGTTTCAAAGCAAGAGTATTTTGTCTTACTCAACCTACTATTTCTATTGAAAAATCCTAAATGCATGTCAATAAAATCAGTATGGTTTTCTCTCATACCTCTTTGTTTGGTTGGTTGTAGTCCAATCATATATGACTTTAACACAAAGAAATAAAAAGGCACTACTTATTGACCCTTTTTAAGATATTCTTTTAAGGATTTTTTGTTGTTGCTGTTACTGAAGCTAGATTTCCTAAACTTAACAAGACCTTCCTCAGCATGAAGTGATTTCCGTGTGACATTTGGAAGCAGGTTTATTCTGTCTCCTGATTGTCACACAAAATATACAGAGGAGAATCATATGTTACAAAACTGTATATTAAATAGCATTGTATGACATGGCCTAAGCCGCATCTGAGAAGTCGCTGGTAAATCATCCATTTAAACTGTAAGAACTCTCTCTAGGTATTTAAAGAATGTAAGATGCACAGGTTTCTGGAGCTGCCTAAACCTTCACACAGGCTGTCTCACAGAACAATGGAAGAAATAGCCTCAGTCTGCACCGTCCAAAACCATGGCCTGACTACACACCCACATATGTGCTGGGTCCTTGGAAAGTGACTAGTATGATGGATAGGACCATGTTTGTTTCACTTAATTTTAATGCATTTATGCTCCAATAGCCACATATAAATAGTAGCTATTGGACTGGAAAACTCACCCCATGAAATTTCCTTTGAGGAAATTTTAAAATGGCCCATTTTCTTCCTGTTTCTGCAGCAAAGATTTCCCTTCTGTTGCTTCTACCATTTCTGCTTCTCTTTGTCCTCCCACTTCACTCTTTTTCCTGAAGTAATGCCATGCTGTGGGGTCTTGAGTAGAAACTCTCTTTGTTTTTGTAAATCAAAACATATGCCTTCCTTTGCTTTGACTCCTACATAGTCATGTGGCTGCTAGCCACCAAACGCTGTGCTGACAGCTGCCTTTCCTTGGCTTTTAGAAGCCTTTGCTCCATTGCATCCTGGCATCTCTTGCTGCTCATAAACAGCTGGAGTCTATCCCCTTTCCGTCTCTCTCTGTCTCTCTTTCTCTCTCTCTCTTCTCTTCTTTTCACCCCTTAACTTTCTACAGCCTCACACCATTATAAGTCTCGGTATGAATTTAATATTACTATGCTTGACAGAAAAATGTACTTCCAATTTGAGTGTTTGAATTTTATTTGTTTGTTTGTTTATTATTTGAGGCAGGGTCTTGATTTGTAGTACAGGCTGGCGCTGAGCTCAGTATGTAGCCCAGGCTAACCTTGAACTCACAGAAATCCTCCTGCCTCGTCCTTCCAAGTGTTGAGATAACAGGTGTGAGCCACCACACCCGGCCTTGTGGTATGTGGTACTGGGGATCAAACTCTTGACCTTGTGCTTGCCAGGCAGACACCGGAACCACTGAGCTAAATCCCCAGCCTGGGCTTTTTTCCAGTTCTAGAAAGTATTTAGCTATTATACTACTCTCTTCTCCGCTACTTTATTCTCTTCTAGAAACTTCAAAAGGTTGTCAATCTTTCTGCCATGTCTTCTCCTCTTTTGTCTATTTCTATGAAGAGGATAGGAGTGAATTAGAAGCAGATCCCTAGGTTACCTGAATGATGAATTAGTCAGCACTCTGTCCCCTATCCCAAATTATCTCTCTACATATCCTCTGTATTTTACAATTTTGTGGTCTTTTAAATGAGTATCCCTTTAATTATGTCTTGAATATCTCCCAACATACTTATTTTAATGTCTTTATGACAATCTCTGTGTTTTAATGCTATCAGAATTGACTCCTTATTTATTTTGTTGATTGGAAGAGAGTATTTTTCTCTGGCGTTTTGGATTATGGACTTAAATGGAGAGAAAGTCCTCTCTCCCTCTTCAGTCCATGATAATATCTGCTCAGCCACCCCCCGGGGCCTCTCCTCTGTACCTGGCCTTACACTGAAGAGTGGGCTTCTTCCCAAGCATAGTTTGGGTCTCAAAAATCTTTTCCCCTTAGCAGAAAGCACTTCAGTTCACTTCTGATCAAGAGGCTCTACCCTTCTTCTTTGTATACTGGAATGTTAATTAAATCTAAAGATCCAGGGAATTGTCTTTCATACTCCTCTAGTGAGCAGGTATAACTCCCTCTGTACCATTGACTCCTCTGTGCCCTGGACCTAAGGACTATCCTCCTCAATGCCGTGCACTTTTGCCCAGTTCCTAGATCACAAAAGTGTTGTCCTCATACTTATGTTTTCTTTATTACATTCGTTTAGGACAGAAAAGGTGGCATCAAGCACAAAATCACATCATCCTGAAAAGAAATCTGTACTGATTTTTCTGTCTGGATCCTTTGAAACAAAAATGTATCAGGCCTCGTTCACGTCTTCAAAAATGAAAACCATGGCTGATAGTTATGAGCTAATGAATAACATGCTAGTGAATAAACAATTTGCAAAAGTGTTCTCCTTTTCTTGAGGCCAATGGATTTGATTGATTTCGCTCCTGTAAGCTAGGCAGTTACATCTATATAGACACCACAGTGAGTAAAAGCCAGGAGGGTGTTTGGTTATTTGTAGAGCAGCTTTCCTAGTACATTTTCTCTAAATGACTACTTGCACATGTAGATAACTCTAAGCCCATCTCCTGAGACTCAACTTTCTCAGTCTATAGGCCACTGCAATTCGCTGAGGTTAGCTCTACTCACAACTGGTTTCAACACTGGGACTAAAGCATCCAGTTAGAGCTTCACTTTAGTTACATGCAAAATTTCACATAAATATTATAGTAGACATATTCAGAGCAGATAAAAAAACAGCTTATATGTATTTGCCTTTTAATATACACGGCATTTGCAAAAACATCATATGCCTTCAATTGAAGTCTTTCATTTTGTTTCATACAAATATTAATTTTGGTACTCTGGCTTCTCAGAAGATAAAAGAGGGAGATAAGGTCTTTACAAACAAACAGATACAGGTATCTGGGAAGGGTGAAGAACTCTATATAAAAGTCATTTTGCTGAACATACTCTGTCTTTTGTGCTTAAAGAAACTCCATAGTGTAGTGAACCACAATTACTGGCCTATAGTTTTTAGAATCTCTAAGACAAGTTGACACAATTTTCCCTTCTGAGGTCTGATCAAGATCTAAGGCAAATATTCAAATTTAAAAATTAGAACAATAAAGATACATTGCTATCAACCCCTCTGAAAATAAATCCCCTCACTTGTAACACATTTGTCCCATCATTCTTACCGCTTCTGAAGCAGTTCTGGAAGTTCTTTCCTAAATGTCTTTATGACTTGATATCAAAAGTGAATGCTACTGCTGAGTGACGTCCAATGGAAACATAGGCTTGAGAACCATTATGTACCCATATGGTATGGAAATGAATAGGAAACTTCTTAAAAGCTTAATGTAAAACAACATTCGGACTGTAAAACTCTCTGTGTAGTTACTCTTCCTGCAGTTGCCGTGCTAAGTGATTCCAGAAGCATCTGTTTATATACTTGTCCTATTATTTTCTACTTATAGGTTCTTCATTTATTGTAGTTTGCCATTTTTAAATTAGATTTTGTTTCATAAACTATGTTTACATTGTCATTCTGTATCCAATGTTAGTTGTGAGTAATAAAATGAAATAATAGTAAAATTTATTGCTTTTGTTGAAAATTATGTGACTCCTGGCTCTTTCCTAATGCCAAAACAGTCATGAGAGCTTGTCATATATTTTGATCACACCTCCTATATGTAGATGTTTTGGTATATCTACCTATCTATACATAGTGTTCATTTATTCATTCATTTATTGTGTGTGTGTGTGTGTGTGTGTGTGTGTGTGTGTGTGTGTGAAATGGCATCACGTCCCAGGACAGCTTTCATTTACTATATTTTGAGTAAGTCTCTCTCTGTTCTTTCCCCAGAAGAACTGGTTTTCAAAGCCCACTACTTACAAAGATGAAGTAGAAACCAAGGGATTTGTGAGACTATCTCCAGCATAAGCAGTGGAGATTATTATAAAGTGTACTTTGTTAGGCTCTTTGAGAAAAGTTGGAGACATTTGAATTGGGATTCGTTAATAACTACAAAGAGCCAAGAGCTCTTGCTTTCCTTGAAAATAAATTGTCTCTCACAATTCATTAAGAGGCCTTCTTGGAAAATCCTAATGCTACATGGAAGACTGACTTTCAACCCAAAGCTAAATCATTTCAGAAGAGTGTGTTGGTGGGAAGACAATGAGCAGAGACAGAAGAAACAGGAAATCAGAAAGACAAAATGACCCCAAGTCCATTTTTTCCTCTGAGAAAGAATTTTTAATCCTTAATATGAAGTTCTTTCTTTTTGTCTTTGCTGTCAGAAGTGTTTTCTCATCTCTAAGAGTTCTGGGTAACTATCTTTTAAGATTTTAAGGATGAAATCTACAATCATGTATCTAAGATGTATCTTTAAGTCCTATTCATTTATCAACATGGTTAGGTAATAAATTCTTTGGCTATAACACTGGTTTTATATCATTCTGTGCTTTGTTTAAGATGAGAGTGAAATGTAAGCCATAAAGTGGTTTCATGTGACCTTGGTCCCTCATGTTTTCAAATTACATGGCCTCATTTTAGTAGATTGTGCCTCAATCACTTGGATATTATATACTTGCAAATGCCCTCTTTTGGAAGATTATTTATAGGATAATTCTCTTGTGTTGATGCACATAGGCTTGGTTGCTTAATGGAGAATTTAAACTTTAGAACTTTTCTATTCCATACACATATAGACAGAGCATGCAAATACAGGTAAACATAGAATCCTTATGCCGGGCTTGGTGGCTCAAGCCTATAATCCCAGCACTTGGGAGGCAGAGGCAGGAGGATTGCTGAGTTTGAGGCTTGCCTGGGTTACATAATGAGCTCAGGGCCAGCCTGAACTACAAAGCCAGACCCTGTCTCAAAAAAAAAAAAAATAGAACGCTTAAAATGGCAACATAAGAAATATAAGACTTGGAACAAATAAAATGTTTGGCGAGCTCCGTGGCAGTCAATGTAGTAAATGAGTGGACTATGGAAAATATAGAGGGAAGGAAAATGAAACTGGACAACCTGGAAAGACAAAACAAGATGCAGAAAATTCTATATACTTGGAAGCATAGTAGACATAAAAAGAAAATACAAATCAAAGCAAGGAAATGTCCTTTGTGCGGCTTCCTGATGGAATGACAGTCACATGTTGAGAGCCATATGCGAGAGTTCAGACAGCTTTAAACCTGAGCCCAGAGGGCAGCGAGGAGCCTGACTGGGAGGATAATTTGTTTTGTTTCTTGGGAGGAAAGCCAGGATGACGGATGCTTTGACAGTTCCCGCTGACTGATCAGTGACTCCCCCCACTTTTTCTTAACCTCTTACGAGAGATAAGACTACAAGGGCACAGACCGTGGGAGGTGGTGACAGCGAACAGCACTGAAAGTAGAAAGAGGCCTGAACTACAAGCGCTCTCTGGTCAGACACGGAAGCTCTAGCTGATTAAGCTGTCGCTGTGGTTTTATGTGGCAGCCCTGACCGAGAACCTCTTCTTCAAAGGAGAAAGACTTGTGTTCCCGCTATTATTAGGAAAACATGTGGAATTCTAGACAAAAATTTGCCACACCACTTCTGGAGTTCTTTTAGTGAAGTTACAGAGAAAAAAAGGTGAGGGGATATTAAAGATCGTTTTCCTTAAGAATAATTGGATGGCTACAAGGAAATATTTTCATTTAGGTTTAGAGGAAATCACACACCAGAAGTTTAAATGATATGAAACATACAAGCTACAGTTTTGTAGCTTTCTATTAGTAGAAGTTAAATTCATTTCTAACAAGCAAGAAGATGATTTGAAATTTGATATTAAAATTCTTTTCACTTGTTAATAAAGATAGATCATTGGAGAAAGAGCCAAAGATGTCAGAGCATTAACAAATGAAGGTATTTTTCATGTACAGCTGCTCTCTGAAGTTAATCTCTTCCACCTAGAGAACTCCATGAGAATAATTATACCTTGAAAAATATATTGTGTAAGACAGTGTTAGAAGTGATACAAAAGACAAAACAATGTACCAGGCAGTTAAGGAGATGATTTTTATGCAGATCTTTGTAATTAAGAGACTGTGTATATTCATTAATGAGGAACTTACTACAATAAGAAATTCAGGACTCCATAGTAGAGTCACCTCAGGTCTTCTGGAACCACAAGAAAAAGACAGGAAAGATGCTGTTGTTATCTTAGGACCTGAGACAGCAGAGAGTCCTTAGCAGTTAGTCACTTCCTAAAATACAGAAGAAAGGTGACAGACTCCTGGAAACAAAAGTTATTTTTTTTTTATAAATTGAATTCTTTATTGGTACAATTTATATACATATCAAAATCATGTATAACACTGGGGAATTTGTACCAGTATATGACACAAGTTAATTCTCATTTTTACCCATATCCCTCCCCACCCACCCCTCCCCACCCCCTTTATACATGCTCTTTTATTTTCTTTCTGTATCATATTTATTCCTTCCCCTCATCACATTCCCACACCAAGTGGAAACAAAAGTTTAATGTGTTAATAAAAAAAAGTGTCCACTTCATTCTAGTTGCATGCAAAGCATTGGTTTTTATCAACTGAGTGATGTTTTCTATACCTTTTTATATAATATATCCAAATTATCTAGTCAATTTTCCCAAAAAGACAAGAACAGAAAAGAAAAGAAGGGAAGAAGGGATCGAAGAATTCACTATTAATCAGGCGGGATTATTTCACGAGACTAGAAACTGAATTTGCAAGAAAATTAACATGACCTTCAAGGATTTAAAGCTTTGTGAAAAAAAATGAAAAATAATCTACACAATAGTTAGCAGAGCTATAGCAAGAGAAAATAATAGACTGCTTAGTGGAAGCTTAATAAATAGGCTCAAAGAAATGATTGTGGAATCCAATAGAGAAGATGTTATGAGTGTGTGTGTGTGTGTGTGTGTATCATTTATGTGATTATGTGCAGTGTCTGATTCTGGACTGTTCCCCAAAGGCCTCCATGAAAAGGACCCCATGATGCTACTCCAAAGGGGGAGGAAGCTTCAAGAGCTGGGGCCTATGAGTTCAGGGCCGAGTGGGAGGCCTAGTGGGGGGCCCAGGTCAGGAAGTTCCCTGGAGGACAGCAGCGGGCCCAGCTCCTTCATCTCTCTTGCCATTCAGGACACAAAGTGACAAGTTTTGCTCTACACCACGCTGACTGCCATGTGCTGCCTCCTCATAGACCCAGAGGCTGCTGCCAACCAACCATGGGCTGAAACTTCCAAAACTGGGGCCCCAAACACACCTTCCTCCTTATAACCTGATCATACGGTGAGTGAGTTGAAGAGCAGAACAGTGTTGTCGAAGAGCTCACCCACTGTCCTCGGGAAAGAATAGATAGTTAGAATGAATTAAAATATAAAGATAAAGGAAGTGGACCTGTCACCTTTTATAACAAGAACCTCAGAAGATGGAAAAAGTAAACAAGGGACAAATGGTCCAGAGAATTATTTTCAGATGTAAAGAACATTATGAAATCTCAAATGAAAGATAAGGAGAATGAAGAACAAGGTACTGAAGATCCTGGTCATAAAAGCACTAGTGAAACTTCACATCAAGACAAATTTTAAAATCAAAACCAAAAATTAAATTGACAGAGTTCTTTAGCAACACTGGATAGTATTGTGGGAAAAAATAGCACTTCACATTTTAAAATATCTAACTAGAGTACACGTAAAAATAAGGGTAGACAAAGATCTCTTTCCTGACGTACCAAGCTATAGGATTCTTAATGTCCAAATAACCACCATCCTCCTTGGGTGTCTGGTATCTTCATTCGGGAAATAAAGCCAAGGTGACTTACAAAGACAGTTCAGGGATTCACAGAGGTTCTTTCCCAAGATACCCAGTTAAACAGAAGTCAGTGTTAAGCCTTCCAACTCTGAACTTCGGCTCTAAAGGGTTCAGCGGGGAGCAGAACTCAAACTACTAAGTAATAATCGCATGTTACCTCTGAGCCTTTTTTTGTCTTTCAGGTGCTTATTTGAATATTTTAATGTAGTTTAACATTTTTAAGTTTCAGAACAAATATCTCAGAAATATTACACAGAAAATTGCTTCTAAATTTAATGTTGCAAAGCTATAGTACAATTATCAAAAAACAAGTTTAACATTAGAGTATTATTAGCTAATAATCCTGCCATTTGAATACTTTGATAATTGTCTAGTCATGCATTGCATTTAGTTCCTATTTGTTTGGTCACATTATTGTTGTTTGGTCTGTCTTTGTCCTAAATTATTTAGATTAGTTCTTTTTTTAATCTTTATTGGTACATTACTCTGCCTTAAAGAATGATAAGTTTGAGTCATCTATACACAAAGGGATGTACCTTCAGGACATACTCATAAGTGAAATAGGTCACAGATGTGTAAATATCCTATCAGTTCTCTGGTATGAGAAACTGAAGATACAAATGAGTTCTAGAATATATGATGGATATTGTGAAATAGATCGGTTCTTTTTTTCTTCACCCTTTCATTGTGATTAATATTTGTAATAGATTAGGTTCATTTATTGTTGTTTATATTTTATTTTGGATTGCATTCCTATCGTGGTTGACTGCATTTTATGGTCAGTCTTATCTTAGTGTGTGGGTCTTGAGAAGTGAACTCAGGACCTTCTCGCTGAACTATGCTGGCAGCTGTCCTTTCATTTTCGTTTTCGAGTTCGAGTCTCCCTACGCGTTAAGTCACCTAGGCTGGACTAGAATGTGTTTTCCCCCTACCTCAACCTCTTAATGGGATCCCAAGCAGGTGACACCTTATTAGGTTTACTTTTTATTTTTTTGAACGTGTAAAATGTTAAAAAGTTTCAGAAATCAAAGTGTCCCAAAAGGTGCCCGTAGTGAAATGCTGATCCCTCTCAGCCCCTCTACCCCAAGAACTCAATCCCACCCTTCTCAGGGATTCCCTCACCCTTCCCCTGGGGACCTGTCTCCCTTGTGCCTGGTTTATTCTTCTGACATCACTTTGCTCACAAATGAGCACATACAGGTACTTTTGCTTTTTACTCTTTCTTTTTTGCAAAAAAAAAAAAGAGTATTTATAACTTATACTTTGTAGATTATATTTTTACCAATAAATTCCAGGAAATCATTCATTATCAGTTGATAGGAATATTCCTCATTCCTTTCTATAGTCACATTCCATTCCAGTTTTGGAACTTACAGTAAATTACTCAGTCATTCCGGCGCATGATTGCTCGTGGTACTGTTCAGTTACAGTCAACCCTATCGCTCCTAACTTTACACATACACACCGTGTATTTTCCATGTGAGTCTTCAGAAGAAGTTTGTAGAAGCAGAACTGTTCAAACAGGAGCTAAATGTGTGGCGTGCAATTTTTTTATTGCCAGATTTCTCACCAGTCACACCACCTTGTATTCCCACAAATCACTTATGGAAGTGCAGATTTTCTCAAAGCCTTCTTTATGTCATATCTTCATACTTTTGCACTGCAAGTGTTCTGTAACACCTCGCTGTTATTTTAATTTGTTACTTTATGTATGTGAGTATATGATTCTTTTTTTGTGTTTTAGAGCCATTTATAAAATATGTACTTGTGAACCATTTATGTGTTTTTCCCATTCATGAATTAAGTTTTTAGTCCTTTGTTGCATCAAACCACAGGTTAACATTTTTTAAAAATGCATTTGAGACCTTAACCTTCTCTGGTGGTACAAGTTACAAATATTTATAGACTAAGCTTTATTGACAATATTCTTTCATGCAACGTGCTTTTATTTTTATGTAGTCTAATTTATCAGTCTTTTACTTATTAATCTTTATATCCTTTGAGTTTTCACTCATAATTTCGAAACTCTTCCCCTACTTGCAAAGATTTACCTAGGTTTACTTCTAATACTTTTTACATTTAGGTCTGTAATTTATTTTGAATGTAGTCTTTAATGGGGGAGACATGGCTTTAATTTTATGGGATTTATTCCACAGTTACCCAGTGGTCAGAGCCTTGTTAAAGCCCTTACAAAGCTTTTTAGTGAGTTGAGGATGATAACTTAGCGGTGGAACACTTGCTTACCACATGCAAGGTCCTGGGTTCAAGCCCCAGAACTTCAAGAAAAGGAGAGAACATTTTTGCCTCTGAATGAAATTATCATTCAAAATTTCTGTAAATACTTGGGTATACTTCTGAGTGTTCTGTTACATTGCACTGATGTGTCTGTTTATTCAAATGACAATAGTACACTGTTTTATTATAGAAGATGTATAAATATATTTCCATGTCTGATAAGGCTAGCCACTCTCATGGCTTAGGTTTTTATGTTTCAGTCTTCTTCTGGCTAGTCTTACACTTTTTCAAAAATGGATTTTACTATAAACTTAACTAACTCCAAAATAAAGTTTATGGTATTTTATTGGCTTTTGTGCAATTTATAAGTTAGCTTAGGGTCCACTTTGTGAAATGAAATCATTATATCCACAAACAAGAGTGACCTTTCATCTGCTCAAGTTTATCTTTGGGTCTTTTGCTGTCTTTCATGATTTTATATACATATATGTTTTATATGTTTCTTGCTGGGTTTATTCCTAGAAATATAAACATCTTTATTATTATCATAAGTGATATGTTCAACCCAAGATGTCCTCTAGCCTTATATTATTTCAAAGATTTTATCAGTGTTTTCTATGTGTCACTTCGCAAAATCATCAGAATAACCATTGAGGCAAATTTCTGCCCATGGTCACAGCCAGTGTCGGAGAGCAGAGGAGGTTTCCCAAGCCAAGTGATGTGGTTTGCGGTGAGCTGCATGGCCTGCATTCCACGAACAGCTACCTTAGCAGTTCTGTTGTCACAAAATCATGAGCAACAATTTTATTGTAGATCAAGAGACACCAAGGAGCAAGTGGTCAAACCTGCAAGTTAAACTCTCATATTGCAGGTGAACTCACATCTCAGAAGTCTCATAGTCTGACCAACTCTGTCAATTTAACTTCAAAGGAAAAGGAATGATAGAAGGGGGAGTAGC
>PVIC010001180.1:85195-96862 GCA_004025085.1 Thryonomys swinderianus
AAAGAAAGAAAGAAAGAAAGAAAGAAAGAAAGAAAGAAAGAAAGAAAGAAAGAAAGAAAGAAAGAAAGAAAGAAAGAAAGAAAGAAAGAGAAAGAAAGGAGAAGAAGCAGCACTACACATTTTGGGGAGTGGGAGAACACAGCACACTTCTTTGTTGGATAAAACTTCTAAGATGTTGCCCAACCTTAGAAGATTAGAAATCAGGAGAAAAGTGGGATCTTCTGATGGTGAAATATGGATTGTGGTCCAGGAACACCTTGGAAAGAAAGGAAGCATCCATGAGAGGGATTGTGGCCCCAGACCAATACTCTACAGCTTTCAAATGAATACCACCAAAGCATATGGCCAAGACGTTTAGCCACAGAAAAGAAATAATAGTAATCTTTCCAATGGCCAAGAAATCCAGGCATGTTCCCACACCATCCCTACCTCAGGCCATCTAGGATGGACCACTGAAAACCTGGAGGAGCCAGACAGTGACTCCAGAAAGAGCAGTGCCACCTCAGGCAGAGACAGAAATTTGGACCAGTGGCTCTACTGAACACATCTGGCTCCCTGGAAGTCTCTCGGCCAGAAATCACTCTTCAAGTTGCTACACAGCTTCTTTGTTCTTCTTTGGATTGGTAGCCCAGGGGGGAAAATCTGTTAGAGAGACATTAGATGGGCTGAACTGGAGTAGTTTTCCTGATATAAGTATAGTTTATATAAGAAGGCCTGGAACTTCCAGATGATCAATATCTCAATGTGCTCTCTCCAGTGATTTATGTTATATTATAATGCACCATAGTTTCGTTCCTCCTACTGCGAGCTTCAGATAGTTAGGGTGCATTTCTGCTGCCCATTTCACAGCATCAAAGGAAACCCACTCTGCCTATAATGCTTGTCTCTCATTTTTCTGCCTCAGCCAAACACCACTTCTCTTTTTTAGGCATAGATTTTTCAGAAGGTGGTTTCCTGTTTTGAAGATTTTCCATGGAGTTACTTGCCTTTTTAGTATAATAGCATCCTTTTTGAGAAAATCATAAGAAATAGACAACTGAATTATGACTCTCAGGCTGTTACCTTTCCAATCACCCCAACAGTATTCCAATGTTCTGATAAAATATATACTTAACAGACAACCAGACAGCAACATTGGTTTAAAAAGGCAACATAAGGTAGCACAACTTGCCCAGGGATTGGTGACATCTGTTCTGTTTAATCTGTTTCCCACATTACTGAGCTGCCACAGTGGCTTCCAATAACAAGATGAAGAGGTATGTTACTGATATAACATAATACATAAATTAAAACAACAAAACAAGAATAACAGAGAACAAGTAATTGGGCAGAAAGAATGAGAAGTCAGAGTTCCTTGTGTCTTTACCTCAGAGAAGAAAGCTTTCACTATATTTGACAAGTTAGTGGGAGGTGAGAGTCAGCATGGAACAAATTGTCTATTTTTGTTTTGTGTTTGTATTTCAGCTGGCTGAGGCTTTTGGGCCCTCAGACTCGCAAAGCAGTAACTCAGCTCAATATCATAGCATGCGTCACCTTGGCAAAGCAATTGCAATAAGCTTGTTTGTATTCTCTTTGTGCACCAAGTGGGCCACAGAATCATTCTCTCCCAAGATCATTTACAACTCAATGTAATGAGTACATGTAGTCAGTCGGCAAGGCTTTTAACAGTTAATGAGAAACAGAACACTTCAGCAGGTTATTTCCCAGTATGTTCAGTGTCCACAACTAGGGCTGTGGTCTGAAAAGAGCATTTCTGACCTTAGCACTGATTTCATTTTTTTGTTTTATTTTGTTTTGTTTTGTTTTGTTTTGTTTGAGACAGGGTCTCATGTTGTAGTTCATGCTGGCCCTGCGCTCACTATGTAGCCCAGGCAAGCCGCCACGAACTCAGCAATCCTCCTGCCTCTGCCTCCTGAGTTCTGGGATGACAGGCATGAGCCACCACGCCCAGCACTGTGGTACGTGGTATTGATTGCTGGTGGGCGTGAGTCTCCACGCCCAGCATTGTATGTGGTTACCGGGATCGAACTCAGGACCTTGCGCTTGCGAGGCAGGCACCAGAACCACTGAGCTAAATCTCCCACCCAGCACTGATTTCATTTTTAGGACAGGGGAACTGAGAGCACAAGACATCCATCTAGTCTTTAACCTAATTTTGTAAAATTTTGTCTTATTTATATATTGTCTTACTTATATTTATATTTTGTCTTTATGTTATCACATGAAGAGTTTTCTCTTCCAAAATAACTCCAACATAGCCCCAAAATCACACAATTTAACAGGAAGAGCCCTGTCGTTCCATTTGTCATGTGTCAGAAATTAAAGGATGTTTTTCATACGGGGTTCCCCCACCCCTGGTACCAAGAATCGAACTTAGCACCTTGACCTTGGGAGTCACATGTGTGTCACCAAGCTAAATCTCTGGTTTGATTCTGTTGAGTTCCAATCCAGAATCCAAGTATATGCAAAGCATGATCTAGTGTGATAAATATTTAACTTGAGTGTAAGGAATATCCACCTGTCAAAAAAAAATAAAATAACTTGGGGCCTAGCTCAGACCTAGCATGCACAAGGCCCCTGGTTTGATCCTGGTAACCACATACTACAATGCCAGCTGTGGTAACTCAATGACCAACAGTAGTCAGTACCACACACCACAGTGCCAGGTGCGGTGGCTCATGCCTCTAATCCCAGCACTCAGGAGGCAGAGACAGGAGGATTGCTGAGTTCCAGGCTTGCCTGGGCTACATAGTGAGCTCAGAGCCAGCCTGAACTACAAAGTGAGATCCTGTCTCAAAAAAAAATAATAATAATAATAATAACTGCATATTTTTGTAAGGTTTTTGGAACAATAAAATAGGATCAGATAAAGGTACCTAAAGTCAACCACAAACAACTGTACATATTTGGAGGTTCTATTTTAGGCCTTCAAAACTAATCTCTTTGTGATTTTTAGGAAGATGAATATCTGAGAAGTTTCAAAGTTGACTGGTTTAAGTGTAATTTCTCTATATATGTGATGAGCAGGAATCCTTCTTAAGCTTCTCTCTATCCTTTTATCCAAACCATGAGCTGCACAAAATACCAGTACAGTAATGCCTTCAAATGAAAGCTAAATATTTAACTGGTAGGAAGCCCCAAAGCCCTCTATCCCACAGATAACAGTAAAAATGAAGAAAACTGTAATACAGATTACTGAACTTTAGAAGTACCAGGAAATAATTTTGCCCAATCCCCTTAATTATAGAGATGAAGACACATACCCAGATGTTTTCTATAGAGCCCAGAAGGCAAATTAATGGCCAAGTTTTGATTAGAAGACACACTTTCTGACTTCCAATTTGGTTTATTTCTACTGTACTTTTCTTTCCAGTTATGCAGCTTGGCATGAAAAAGGCCATAACCAAGGGCCAGAGATTTACCTCAGTGGTTCTGGCACCTGCTTCACAAGCACGATGTTATGAGTTGAATCCTTGGTACCAGAAAGAAAGAGAGAATGTGGGACAACTATGGCTGAGATGGACACAGCCCTAAGATGAGCCATGGGTAAAGCTGGCTAGAGTAGACGGCTGGCAGCCTGGAGCCTCTTGTCTCTCCCCGCTCCTGAGGGGTTCCCTAGGCTTGTCCTCCATCAGCCTGGTTTCTTAGGCAGTCTGTGGAGAGCCACTTCCGGGGGTGTCTATGGGAGGTGATCAATGGAAGATTTTTCTCAGCCGCACATGACTCCACGCTGCTCCTATGGAATTTTCAAGACTTGATTGACTGACGGGTTGGAGTCTATCTGTGAGGTTTATCCTGTGTTCAGCAAGTCAGACATACCATAAATGCAAAATAGTGGAGCTCTGGTTTCAATTCACTGTTCTTCAATCAAAACTGATAAAACTTTGGTTGGGTGTAACTCAAGGCACCACCTCAGTTCTGCCCTGATCTCTCTCCTATTCTTATTCATCTTCTATGAACATTGTTCTTTTCCAGACCCATCCTGGTTGCTGAGAACTAGCTTTCTCCAACACGAAGGTCATTATTATTCAATGCAGCTACTACTCATCACCAGCACACAGAGATTCTTTTCAGAGTTTACACTTGAGCTACCCTTGCATTACTCAGGACACATACTCGTGTTATTCATTCACATTGTGACTCTTTCTCTCCTGTAAGTTGTGGTAATGGCTGCATGGCATGTGAACCGTCAACAATTTATACTGGTCTATAGAATGAGTACCTCTGCGATCAGCTCCAAGAGTCTTTAGCTCTGTTGTATTGACCTTGAGAGAATAAAGAGTTTTGTTGCACTCTAGATCTTGTCAGGAGTAAATTACTGAGTTACAAAAGAAATTGGAATGTAAGGCCATTTCCCACAGTTTCCACACAACACTATCAGCTGAACTCTGGGCCATACCAGGCAGATTGAGTCAGTCCAATCCACAAATACGCAGACTACATCCATACATTCCTACTTTGGTTTTAGATCACCCTCAACCTCAAGTACTTACTCTTTATTTTGTTTATTAGGCCATCTTTCCTCACTATGTGATAGAAACTGACACTAAACTATTTTGAGAGAAACAGGTGAACACATGTGGAATTTGTTGAAATAAATCACCTAAAGAAGACAAGTATAACAAGTTGAGTGAAGAAAATTAGGAAGTCCCTCGATATTTGTCCTTAAGAATTTAAGATTTTACATTTCCAACAATAATAATAATTTCTCTACTATACAATAACATTCATGATAAAAACATATATTTATATATATATATGATACATATAAAAGATTATTTTTCCTGAAGATCTTTACATTAGCTTCTATGGTGTAGCATCCTAAGGGGCATTATTTTCATTCTCTTAAGTGAACACTTTGCTGAAAATAAGTTGTTAGATATCTCTAAATGCCCTACCTACTTACTTATTACAGATGGTTATAAGTCTTCCACCATAATATGTGATCATAGGATATAATGTAATACCTATCTCAAGCTTAATCTAACATCTAATTTTTTTCTGCATTAGCAATTTGCTTCAAACAAAATAATGAACATTTATCCAGTTTCTGTGGGTCAACACCAAGTGACTTAGCCTAGTGGTACTTCTGGGAGGGATCTTTCCAGTGGTCACAACCCGACTGTCTGCTGGTGCTGTACTATCCTCTTAAGAGAGTGCACTCAAGTCACTGGCAAGTTGGTGTTGCCTGGTAGCAGGGGCCTCAGTTCCTCTCCATGAGGACCCTCCACACAGCTGCTTACATTCCCTCACTTCTCACTGCCTGGCTTCCACCAGAGCTATGATCTAAGGGGCGTGGCAATGGTGTCAGTATGTTTCATAACCCAGAATTTCAGAAGCTAATCTCTTCACTATATTGTACTGTATCCTATCCAATCCTATTATACCGTGTCGTATCATAATGTACTCTATTGTATTGAATTATATTATATGCAAGATACAAAATTACCAGATTATGTAATGTTGACTCTGAAGTGTGTGGGTGTTTATATATCCTTCAAATTAAAATTATGATTTAAAAAGTTTTCTCTATCCCGTATGATTATAGAAAATTCATACTTTTTTGGCTGAGTAGAGTTCTTACATTTAAAATTAAAACATTTGAGTTTTTAGTCTCCTTTCTGCAGTTTGATTACATGATGACTAACTTTGCTTAAGGTACTTTAATTGTTCAGATCAGGGGCTAAGATTAATTTGACCACATAGTTTCAACCTGGAATATAATTTGACAGTTTAATTAATTCTTTCAGCTTAGACCTTTACTACATTAAATAAATGCTAGTGAACTAAGCAATTAATTCATGTCCTAAGGATGACTTATTGACTTGTAAAAAGTAGCTTGGAAACCAAGAGATTTAGACTCAGTAAAATATTTGCTCTGTGCTCTATACTAATACTTCTCACGCAAATTACTTAGGAATATTAACTTTCAGATTTTAGATCAATAAAGTGAGAATAGGGCCGAGAGCCTGTGTCTCTGATAACATCCAATGTGGGCCCGACACTTACATTTCTTGGTTGGCATGTCTCACAGGAATGTTCTAGCCAATCCGAGTCACTTCGAGAGACTTTTAGTGATGGTTGTTTGCCATAGAGAACCTGAACTACTCGGGTTTACAGTGGGAAAAAAATTCCACTTACATATTCCATAGGAATTTTCAATTGCCTTCTATTCTTTAATTAATACTTAAAAATACAGTATCTCAAGAAATGTCTTATTTCTAACTTCATTTTCTACTTGTAAGAAAGAACAAAGTCCATGATACAGAGGTAGATGTGATAGATCCTCAATAACTAAATCTCAAGCTACAAAATGATTGTTTAAGGCACACCTGCTTTCATTTACCCTTTAGCTTTTTCTCTCCAGGCTGCAGTACCTTGGAGTCAGTTATTGCAATATTCCCACCTTACTCTGCACACGCACCTTTTGACTACTGTGTTGTTTCTAACTCCTTTCCACACTAAGCCATGGGACACAGGGTTTCTTGGATATTTCCCAATTTTCTGAAGTTATCCTTACACTGCTCACACTCTAATTTCTTCCACCTCCAGTTTGGCTTCTGGAGGCATCATTCTATTCAGGGCTATAGCAGAGTACACTCTATTTTAAGGAATTTTCTGACCTTTAAATGCAATTCTAAGGCTCTTTTTGAGGACCTAATGAGTCAGGATTCTTAGTTGTAGTTAATAAAATGTGATTGCCTACCTAAGGGGGAAAAGTTAAGTTTATTGGAAATTTTCAAGTAACTCACAGGAAGAGAAAGAATTTGACCTACATAAAGCCGACTGAATTTTTTTCTGCACCTACACCTTTATGTCACCTGCTAAAAAATTAAAGCTCCCAGTTGTTAAAACCTTGGTGACTTACCTATCTTTGCTCTTGCACAAAAATGACTATGTAGACAGATAACACCATCCCCGTCAAGTCTACCTCCAGTGGGGAGAAGGCCCCATGTACTGAGATCAATATGTTAGTAAGAACACTGAAAATACTGTGGCTCAAACAATGCTTCACTAGTTTTAGGGCAAACTATTTGCTGGATAGACTTGTCACTCCTCCCTGATTAGTATCTGGAGTCTCCTCCTCACACAAGGGAAAGAAGAGAATATAAAACGGACCTCAGGTACCTCACTTCCTCAGTTTATCAGCTCCCGGGTACCACTTTTCCTGAAGGCAGAACATGAAAATGAACACTCAGTTTACAACAGAACATGCCATAATCTACTCCCCTTCCAGAAGACTTCCCTGTGCCAAAGGTGACAATCCTCATTCCAACATTTTTTATGTATGACTCATGGAGTTCATTGCTATTTGGGGAGAAACAGCTGACTCAAGGCTTACTTGAAGAGAGGTATCCATACTCAAGTGTCTGAGGGAAATAGGAAGAATTATGTGACAATTTTGTGAAACAGGCCAAATATATAAAAAAGCACATTAAACCAATTTGAAATCTGTGCTTTTTGTGCGACATGTTGCAGTGAGCTTGTCAAAATCAAGGTTAAGGGTATAGAACCCTTGCATAGTCGCTCATTTCAGACCCAGCTACAGATATGAATTCCTTAAGCCACTATGATTTTTGAGAAGCCAGCTACAAATTCAGGAGATTCCCATGCCATTCAGCTGGGATTGTTTGTCATAGCTCACAGAACCCAAGAAAATCTTCTTCTTGTAGCAGTAATTTTTATAGCAAAACTATACATTATCAATCAAAACTAGTCAAAGAAAAGACACACGGGGCAAGGTTTGTGACAAAGAGCCATTGCGATGCCTTATTTCACTTCAAGAAACATTGCTCTTGTAGTAGCTGACAATAGTGGGGTTCTGCCCTACAAAGAACCCCAGGTGATGTCAGGGTGTTAAGCTTTCACTGGAGCTTCATGATGTTGGTGCAACTGACTGAATCATGAGCTATTCTATCGAACCCCAACTCTCTTTTGCCTTTATTTTTTATTTTTATTTTTATTAATGTTTACCTTTATTGGTGTGTTGTATATACACATCATGATCACACTCAATATTGGGAATTTGTACCAGTCAGAGCCCTAATTTTTTAATCACATTGTTGATATTTCAAGCATGACCATCCCCCCATGACATACTATAAAGTATAGAAAAACCTACCATAAATCACCTCATCAGAAAAAACTATTAAGTGTGATCCCAGAGCCCACTGTGAATAATAAAGATGCCTCAACCACTATGAAAATTACAAGGTTTTTAGGAATTTGCCAGAAACAAAGGGACAAGGACCAGTCAAGTCTTTCATGACAGACATGCATGGTTACTGTAACACTGTCAGTATCTGAGTGATTTAAACCACAGCATAAATCTTCTGGAAAGGGAAAGAACTCCAACAAAGTGGCTGAATTGATCTCTAGGATTTCTGAAAAGAAACATAAATTAACTATTAAGCCACATACACAACATCTTTCAATAATGAAGGGGAGGTGCTAAGATTACAAAAAATGCCCTTCATACACAGATTGAACAAAACTAATGTCCTTCCTAGTTTTATGCAAAATAAGTGTATGGGAAATTATGCTTTGCTTCCTTAAAATGTAAATGAGTCTGGAATCTATATGCACTCTGGACATTTAATGAAGAAAAATCTAGAAACCAGCATGAGCCATCTTATACAATGAAGACTTGCTAACAGGAGACTTTCCTGTAGTCTAGATAGAAGTGCTTCATGTTGAAAATCTTGTCACTCTGTGGAGATGGAAATTTCAGTCAACTAGAATAACAGCAAATCTAACAGTTTAATTTTTAAATTAGGAGTGACTCTATTGGTGGTAGTTTCTGTTGTCTTCCAAAATCAATATTACAGTTTCACACTAATATAAAGCTTGTGCCAAGTGCTCAATTTTGAGGGTTACTGAAGATTCAGAAAAGGTGTGTTAATCTTGTTCCATGGTCACCATCACCTCATAGTTTCTTGCACAGAAAAGCTTAGCAAAAAAGCAAAAAGGGCCGGGCGTGGTGGTTCACGCCTATAATCCCATCACTCGGGAGGCAGAGGCAGGAGGATTGCTGAGTTCGAGGCTTGCCTAGGCTATATAGAGAGCTCAGAGCCAGCCTGAACTACAAAGCAAGACCCTGTCTCAAAAAAAAAAAAAAGCAAAAAGGGTTATTTTGGTACATTATAATTCAAAATAGCTTTAAAAAACAAGAAAAGAAAACACCAATAACAAGAAACACTGTTTCTCTGTATAATGAAAGAAATAAAATGTATTTACCTGCATTTGGATGACATGACGAAGGCATAATTATTGAAACATGATTTCCTCTCAGACACATGTGGAGTATAAGAAAGAAGAAATAATGCTTTTGTTTATAGTAATTATTTGACAAATTTATGGGATTCTCCTAAGTTTTGCCAGGTGAACCAATTCCAGTTTCCTCCCAACATTACCCACTTGCCTGATGGTATAATTAACCTGCAACTCACTGTGAGTTCTTGCTCCTGATTCTTCTCACCTTCTAACCCTCTTTCCCTCACACCTTCCTCCCAAAAGGAATGAAATCAGCTTTAACTTCCTGCATGCAGTGTATTCTTGGTTGAGTCTCTGGTTCTTACTGCTGCACAAGTCATAGAACCCTGAATCCCTGAGCTATCAACATGGGCCTCAGAGTCATGTGCATAATGGAGACCCAGCCCCAAGCCAAACTATAGCATTGGGGAAGATAGACATTTTCATCTTCCACGGCAACTTCAGCCTGTATTGGTGTCACAGTTACTTTCTCCCTGAGACAAAAACCCCCATGATCGGGTCATTTTCCACATACATGAGATTTGTGCGGGACACTCTGGATCTAAACCATAATGACTGGATTAGCCACACATTTTCTGCCACACAGTTGGAGTTTCTTTCACTCCAGTCTCCCTTTTCCTCCTCAACTCTCAGTTCTATGGGAGACGATCTACCCACACTTCACGCTCAATAGGACAAGTGGTTAACTAGCTTATTTAAGTAAGCAACTGGTGGAAAATTACTGTCTGAAAGGATGCAGACCTTGAGGATTTTGAGGAGCAAAGGGCATCACCACTCACGAGCCGCTGGTGTATGTAGAACAGAGGCCCTAAAATGTGGCCACAACTGAGTCACTGGTTCTCAGTTCATGATATTTATAAACAGTTACCGTTATTTATTTTATAGCTTAGCAGTTTCAACTTGCTCTTCTCTAAACAGTCACATAAAATTTCACTTGGGATTTACAAAACAAAAAATAGTAAGTTGCAACGTAGAAGTGAAAAATAAGGAGTCCTTTCAAAACCCAAGCACATAGTTGACAGAAAAGCAGCTCTTGGTTAAATGCTACAGCCTAGACTCAGAGAATAACAATGAAAAAATTATTGTCTCATTTTTGAAAGTTTTCACCAAAGTCACAAGGTAAGCCATTTATTTTGCATTTCATTTGGAAGACACTACACTGTACCTTGAAAATCAACTAATCTTTACTTTCCTTTTGTGTTTAAAATAAGAATCCCTGAAATGTCTGTAAAGGCTTTTTGGCATTCAACACTTGGCATTTAAAGTAGCTTGTAGAACTTCTGGTCTGGTGAGAGTATCAGAACATACCTTATTATTGTGAATTCCAAATCAACTTTAAAAATGGATAACCAAAATAGACTTAAAACTTACTGTAATATTTATGGGAACTCTGCAGTTTATCTGCAGAGTTATTGCCTAAGGATTTGATGTACGGGTATGTTTCTGTCTGATAATTAGAGAGAAGCACTTCATGGAACTAAACATCTGAGAAAAATGTCAGTCGCTGACAGAGACAGCAGGGTGCGTAAACTACTTCCCAGTAATCTTTATGTTCCTGCACCTTTTCAGATCCTAGAAAAGTTCACCACGATGGAGAATGTGGCAGATCCAACAAAAGATTACATGCATACTATGATTTTAGGGTCCCATGGTCTTTGTCGCAGACTTACAAACATAGCAGAAGACCAAGACCAGTCAGCCCTGTATTGACATCAAGGTTTGGAAAATAGGATGCAGAAAGCTTTTCTGCAAGAAAAACAGCTGCTCCCTAAGAATACAAGTAAACCAAATGTATATCATGCCAGGGTTGCTTAACATGAAGAAACTACCTTTTAAAGGGAGATGAAGGAGCCAATTTTATGTATCATGTTTATACATATTTAATACATATTGAATAATTCATACATGCACATTACTCATAGACAAACATACAACAGCATGAGACATCGCAGTGGTCACTTAGAACATGCCTTTCCCACAAATCACAAGAGATAAGCACAGAAAAGTCAGTCCCACATAGAATACCAGTTACACAGATATTCCAAGTTTTAAAAGAAAATATGAGTACCTTTTCTGCACTATTCAATTGAAAACAATTGCTAAGCACATTAGGTTTGATGAAACCTACATGAAATTCCAGCAGTGTGGGATGCTGAGGCAGGAGGATCCTATGTTTAAGCCCACAGTTGGCAAAGTAACAAAAGCTTATCTCAAAAAATTTTTTAAAAATAAGCTTGAGAGCTGGGCGTGGTGGCTCATGCCTGTAATCCCAGCACTAGGGAGGCAGAGGCAGGAGGATTGCTGAGTTCAAGGCTTGCCTGGACTAAATAGTGAGCTCAGAGCCAGCCTAAACTACAAAGCGAGACCCTGTCTCAAAAAAAAAAAAAAAAAAAA
>PVIC010001181.1:0-19318 GCA_004025085.1 Thryonomys swinderianus
CATTTTATCTTATAGGAGAAGAAAAACAGGAACAAAGCATTTGGGAAAGCAGTACACAAACAGGAGAAGGATGCCAACTAGCACACAATTAACTCTATTCAAATTTAGTCGGAACCTGCACAGGAACAGGAAGGAAAACAACAAGTAGCCAACTTGAGGAACAGAGGTCAGGGGTCCAAGTCAGAGGTCATTTACCTTCTCAGTCAGGCCTCCCAATGCAGCGATCCAGAGGTCGCAGATCATCTTGGGAGCTGGGCGGCACTGTTTGGCAGAGTGCAGATCTCGCAACTGCTAGTTGGTGCAGCACCCAGTGCAGATCTCCAGGCCTGAAAAGTCTCCTCCAGCAGGGTCTGCTCCCCACACCACTCCCTAGTAGAACCTGTGAGAACCAGTATGTGCCCGGGAGTCTGTGGTCCAGGTGCCCTCGCGGCCTCACCCCAGCATGACAGTGGCAGCAGCAGCATAGAAGCAAGATCCCTAGGTGACCATCAATGGACTATACATGAGTGAGGAGTAATGCCAAGCTGTGTAAGCCACCCACTGGTACTCTGAATGTCTACAGCAGTATAACATACTCCTTTCTTTTCCTTTTTTTTTTTTTTTTTTTTTTGCGGTACCAGGGATCAAACTCAGGCCCTTGTGCATCCAAAGTTGGCGCAGTACCACTTGAGCTAAATCCCCAGCCCTTAAAAGCATATATTTTTAAAAGGAAGAATGATGTGGCCATTTATTAGTTCCATGAATAGTTACATGTGTTCTCATCTTCATAGCAGAAAGACAAAAAGAGAAGAAATCCCCACAGTTGCAAGAAATGCACCAACAGCTAAGCTTGCAAAACAACAGCAGAGACCCTGTGAGTCCACCTGCTAGTCTTCAGATTGATTCCCAGAGCTGTGCCTAGGCCACAGTCGCGCAAACCCTCTGGCACACTCAGAGATGATCCACTTCCGACCCGTCCCGTGGGCTGTGGTAGGTGGCACAGAGAGAAGCCGCTTCCTGGCTCCCCTGCCTCCGCCCCCCGCTTGCTCTCCCTGACTACGTCTGCTGCTTATGGCTTTGTGCGTCTCGGTCCCCAGCCGAGAACATCACTGTTCTCTTCTTGCGCCCTCTGGCCTTGAGTGCACACCCAGCAGATGGTCAGCACCGTCTCTGGAGCCTTCCCTGCGCCGGCCGATGCCGGTGTCCTCCACATCCTCTGATTACTGATCTCCAGGGAAGATCCAGGGACATCTCATGTGTGACCTATTCAACACCAACTCCTTAGCTTTGCCAGGCCTGTTTCCCTTTCTGCAGCTTCCGCCATGCCCATAAATAATTCTAACACCCACTGAATGACCCAGCCTGTAGCGGACCTTTCTGTGTCATCTCTCATTCTCCCCTGCCTCATCCTTCACGAGACCACGTCTGACTGAGGTGGCTTGTGAACATTTTTACCCTTGTTATCGCTGTTTCTGCTCAGGACCTAATTATCCAGCACTGGCTTTAATCTAAAGGTCTGCATATTCATTGCGCTGTCTGCTTTCCATTCATCCTCCCTTCTACTACTTACGCAGGGATCATTTTGAATCACATAGGTGTGGGAAATGTTCAGTCATTCCTGTTGCTGTGCGAATCAGGTTGAAACCCATGGTCTGCCATCCTGGGGCTTTGAAATCTCCTCTGTGGAGTTTTTCCGACCACACCTCCCTAGTCTGTACATTCCAGCAACACAGAGTAGATTCATGTATATAAATACACACCAACATATTCACAGTTAAGAATCACTAAATGCACATGAAAGTATCCATTTTACAAATAATACATATATGTGCAGTCATTATTCACATGTATATGATATGGATGCATTAGTTTGCCTCTGTACTTGTACTTTACTGAATTTGCATATTGCTTGATCTGCAGTTTTCTGTGATGGGTGGACTTAGCCTGCATGGTCCGCCTCCTGTTTACTATCCTCTGCAAACCTCCCGAGTCCCCAGGCAGAATCTGTTGCCTTTCCTAGTGCTCCCCAGGGCTGTGTTTATGCTTCTCTGAGACATTTCCACTGTCTGTTCCAGCTGAGACTTGAGCGTGACCGTGACACCATCGTGAAAGCAGAGGTTGGGTCCTATTTAATGATGTCTTTTCCTTGTTTACCACACAGTGGTACAGAGCAGCGCTTCATACACATGGATCAATCAATCCATTTTGTTGTAATAAGCAGCGCCCTCAATGAGGCACTTAGAATGAGAGACATTTACTCCTCCCTCATATTAACTGTGTGACTATACTGTGGCCGCTGTAGCTATTTCACGTTCTGCCCCGTGCATCTTCCTGTTCTGAGGAACAGGCTGAAGGACCAGCCCCTATTTGAGACATACCAGTTTCCTAGAAGAAGAACAAAAACAGCAACAGTGTTTCATGCAGCGGCTGCATAGTTTACATCAGGCCCCCATGGCCAAAGCAAGGCACATAGTCCACTCTAGTGTCGGTGAGGAAGCCTTCTCCTGGAGGCCCGGGGGCACTGCAAGGCCATGGTGCTGAACAGCCATGCCTAACTGTCTCAGAGCGAGGGGAACCAATATGTGGAAATCATAAAACACTGCACTGCAATATGTTTGTTAAAATAAATGCTGCTAAGAAAGATCTTAAAGAAGTCCTTGTCCAATTCCTTATTTGTTGAACGGCTGTCATTTTGGACTATCCAGCATCTTGACCCACTTCTGGGTGGTGATTCCTCACGTTTTGAGTTTTGGTAGGAGTAAGGTCGATACCTACTAGAAAAGTGATTTTCTGCCACCTTCAGATCAGAGCTTGATGTGGGTTACGTCCGTCAGATGGACCTTCTGAGGCTTTGGATCAAGAGCCAATGCCTACCACTGGCTACTGTACCAGGAGTTCTTGGGCACATGGGCTTCGCTTCTACAAATCTCAGTTTTCTCATCTGCAAAATAATATTATTTGTCTTTGATAACAGCTGTATCAAAAAATAACATTCAAAGAGCTGTTCCGGACTTCATATGATGATTGTTATTAGTAAGAAAAATAAATGACCTTCTTAAGTTCATAATGTCTACCGGCAGCAAAACCAGACGGCAGGCTTCCTGGCTCAAACTTGGTACTTGAACAACTTGCCTTAGATGGATTTATCTTGCATACATAAATGAAAGAGCCTGTGATAAAAAAGGGCATATGGGTTGCTGTTCCGCAAGCGGTTTATGAAGGAGGTTCTCTGTCTGAACTGCTGGTGGTCTGTGCTGCTGAGCTCCATTTTTTTCTTTCTCTTGTCCAGCTAATGTGCCGCCAAGACAAGTAAAAGGTTTGACAGCACCTGGGATCTCATAGTGTGTGTGTGTGTGTGTGAAGTTTAACCCATGCTACCTGGGTGGCAAATGCCCGTTTCAAGACTCTGAAGCAAAGAGTGCAGCTTGTACACAGCTATCTGTATGGCTGTGGGGCAGGATCCTGGTCAGCAAGGGTGAACTGTCACCCTGAGACTTGAGATCTGTCTATATTATTTTGTAACACCTGGAAAAACATAGTGACTTTTGCCAGGATTCTAGGGTGCATCGAGCTTTTCTGCAGGGCCCTGAGATGCTTATCATCTGGTACACTTGGTGTTGGAAGGTGGGACAGCCATGCACAAGACTTCGTGGTCCTGTGAGTCCGTCTCTGCCTCTTGCCTGTGCTATGCATGAGATCAAAAATTACTACACCAAGTTAGGGGCTGGGCTCATCTCCCACTTCCATCTGATTGGACAACCTTGGGCAGTGGCCCGATCACTGTCCCTAGCCAGAAGCCCTGCTAACTGCTGGAAGTTGGGTGGTGTTTCAGGGACACAGGCCACCAGTGAGAGGCTCAGGAATGGGCAGGCCTGTCTTGGAGTGGGGAGGTGGACATGGAGCCTGGGAGGGGGATGGGAGTGTGTATCAGGCCTTTGAGGATTATTCTCTAGAATGATCAGGCTGAGGTGGGAGGAGAGGTGCACCTCAGAAGGAGGGCCCCAGGGACAGAAGAGGCCTGGGGCTCTCTGGCTCTTTGCCTCTCGCTAAGAGGGGCTGGCTGACATGGCTCTCAGGTCTTCCCCGTTTATGAGGCACCCGGATCCCTGTTCTTTGGATCTTGCCTTTTTTTGGGACTCAGGAGCACGTCCTCGGTGGTGGGCCCTTGGGTTAGCAGGTTCCCATCTCTGCTCTGTGAGCCAGAGTCCCTGTAGGGACATTGTGGTACAGGAGCAGGGTGCCCGCCTGGTGGCGCTGGCTGTCCGGGATGGAGAGGCTCCGTGGCTTCCCTTGCAGAGGGTGCTGGGTGGTCCTCGGCTTGAGCTTGCCTGAGATTCAGTTCCCTTCGTGTAATCTACTATCAGAAATTATTGTCATTGTAGTATAAATTAAGCCGAGAGAGAGAGAGAGAGAGAAGGAGGGAGAGGGAGAGGGAACTTTGAATGATTCTTTGGTTTCCAGGAACCACTGGAATCTTCTCTGGCATTTTCTGATCATGACTAAGAGGTACAGCAGTTCAGGGTGAAGTAGGAGCTCAGGAAAGTGTCTGTTCTGTCTGTGTCTTATCCAAGATGCATCAGAGCTTCTCTCAACCTCTTGAAACATCCTTGTGCTTTCCTGTTGAAGTTCAGAGTTCCTGGGACCTGGGGAGCAAATTAGGGTGACAGGATCATGACACCATGTACAGGCCTGGGTAAAAAGAGTGAGAAACTGAGGAGGCGTGTGCAGGGTGGCCAGAAAAACCTGGCAGGCAGAGCAAGACTCAAAAGTCCTCCGAGTCAGGTCCAGACACCCCCCATGTTTTTATATATCTTACAATTTTGTAATATTTACTGATTTTGACCCATGTTAGTATCCAGACGATTGAGACCTACAGCTGGCCTCTGGCAGGGTGTGAGTGTAGCTGTGTGGAAGCCGTAGAGGGAGACGGCCGGTCTTGTGGTGGAGTAAGGGAAGACGGAAACCCCAAGGCCGCCATGCGGGAGGAATCCCCAGCCCGTGGCTGACTGTCACCCAGGAAGAAAGGGGAAGCCAGAGGCTGGGTGGGTCAGCCAGACAGCCAGGACACAAGGCTCACGGATCCTTCCTTGATGGATGTGGCCTGGAAGCCCCAGCCCTGGTTTAGATCAAAAATGTCCTCCACAGGGCTCGCGTGTTCAGGCGTGGGGCTCTTGGAAAGTGATGGGATCATGGGGGCTTTAAACTCGGCACGCTCAGTCCAGTGGTGAATTCACAGCTGAATCTGCTGATAGAAGGTGGGGCCTGGCTGGAGGAGGTGAGTCACCGGGGCTCTGTCTCTAGGCCCCTCTTCCTCTCTCTGCTTCTGGCCACGATGCTTCTGGCGAGCAGTTCTCCTCTGCCCGTGTCCCTTTGCCATGAGGTTCCTGCTGTAGACCTGGCCAATTGTGGGCTGAAACATCTGAAACTGTGTGCCAAAATAAGTCTTTTCTTTTAAACTGTATGTGTCAGATATTTTGTCCAAATGATGAAAAGCTGCCTAATATACACCTTCAAAAAAAAAAAAAAGATTTGTGTCCCCATATGGCGGGAGTATGGTGTGCAGAAAACCTCATGGTCTAGAGCAGTGGTGGCAAACCTCAGGCACACATGCTGCAGCAGGCTGTTTGCTGTCATTGCAGACTCTAAGGTTCGCCATCACTGATCCGTGGGTGTCAGCTGAGGATCTGTTTTAGGCCACATCATGAACCTTTCTGGTCTGAAACGATGGAGCAGGATGAGAATGCTTCCTTGCCAATAGCAGCTCCAGGGCGCCGCCTCATCTTTAAATCTCCCCTCTGTCACCTTTCAACAACTCAGGCCGTCCTGCTCTCCCCGCCTGACTCTTTGCCAGAGATGCATAAGCGCTTGTACATGCAATGGCTGCTAGTGCCTGGGGCTGGTAGGTGCTACGGGGCAGGCTCCTCCGCTGACTCTCCTATGAGAGCAAACTGGCTTGTCCTGGGCAGTGTGAGGCTGGGGCCTCCTCCTGTTTTTCTGGGTCTGTGTTTTGAGGAGCTGATGGCTCAAGGCTCTTGCTGCTCCCGGATGACTAATACCCATCTCCACACAGTTATCTGTGGGTGCTGACTGGTTTCTCCCCTGGAGTCCCTTTCTGATGTAAGCCACAGACCACGGTGGCCCTGATTATCTTCTGTCATGTCCCTGGGTTTCCTGGAAGACGCTTTTCTGTATCTTGGACTCTATGGGGAGGCCTCAGACTACTCCTGATGTTTTAGTTTAGATTCTGAATCTATTTGCTTGGCCTTTAGCTCTAGGACTCCTGTATGGAAAAAGTAAATCTCACGATGAAGGTACCTGAAGACATAGCATCTCCACTAGGAAGGATGAAGAGTGGTAGAAAAACCCTGGAAATCCCAGATCCAATTAATAATTTCATCAGACAGTTCATTAGAGTGCGCAAGTGCTTAACTAAACAGAACTGTAATCGAAGTTGTCAGAAGTGATCCATGGTTGTGGTAGAATTTTCTTATTCACACATCATTTCCTCTACAATTTAGTCAGATAACAAACACCACTTATCCCATCACTGGCTTTTTCAGCCATGAAATGCAGTCGGTGTCACGTTGGACTCAAAGCAGAGAAGGGGCTGGGTTGGTGAGCGGGTCCTTACCTTGGGAATCAGTGTGTCTTAGGCAGCCGCACCCACCGCCAGCTGGCGTCCTGAGTTCTCCCTGGCCTGGCTGAGTGTCTGCCTCTGCGGACTCCCTTAGCCCTGAGCATCTTGGAGACCTACGGAGGGAGAACTTCCAGCCCTCCCTTTGGGCTGGAGACACCTAAGGAGATCAGAGTAGGCTGGGAAGAGTGAGAGCAGCGCCTCTGGGGGTGCCGTCCGTTACTGCTTCATTCTGGTAGATGAAGCTGGTGAGGAGATGCACAGCCTTCCTGGGAGGGTCCTCTGCGGAGGCCACCAGTGGTCTCAGAGCAGTTCATCGAGCCTTCTCCTGGGGAGGAGGCTTGGAAGCTTAGGGGCCACTCGGGGTGAGAAGGGAGACTCCGGCGTGCTCAGCGAGGACAGGCATGAGGCTGGGAGCCTGGCAGGTGCTCAGCTGCTCCAGCCTTGTCAAGGCAGTCGGTCTCACAGGTGACCAGGAAGGCAGCGACTGAATATCTTAAGTATGATTTCCAGCAGCTAGATGTGTGCAGCGCCACTGCGGTGCCTTCCCCGCCCCTTTGTGTTACCTCCATCTCCCTCACCTGCATCATCCTCATTACTATCATTTCTCACCACCTGACAGTTTTTTCTTTGTGAGACGAGGTCTTGCCAAGTCCCTAATTGTCTTGAACTTGAGATTCTCCTGCCTCAGCCTTCCAGAGGACTGGGTGCCACCATCCATGGCACTGACAGGCTTTGGGGCTTGGTTTTCTCTCTCTCTCTCTCTCTCTCTCTCTCTCTGTCTCTCTGTCTCTCTGTCTCTGTCTCTGTCTCTGTCTCTCTCTGTCTCTCCCCCGCCCTCTCTCTCTCCAAGCTCCAGAGACTTCATTGGTTTCCATGTAGGTGGGATCTGGAAAGAATAGGGAACTTGAGGGCCATGGGATTGCTGAACCTGTCTCTGTCTTTACAGGTCTGGTAGATGTGGGGTCTCAGTTCTGTCCCGGGCTCTCTGACTCCCACTCATTCATCCATAAAGAAGGAATAATAAGCCCTACCTGCTGAGCTGTTGTGAAGATGCATAGTAACAGCTAACATTTATGAGGGGATAGCATGGCCCGGCCTGTACCGAGCACCTTGCAAGAATGACCTCATGCCATCCACGTGATATCCGTGGAGAGGACTGTTACTGTTCTTAGGTAACGGAGGGATGGCAGGGCAACAGAGGAAATGACTTTTCCAGAGCCCCACAGCTACAAAGTGGGAGACTCCACACTGGAACATGGGATTTGGATCTAGACAGCAGGATGCTTTTGCTGTGCTTGATGTGTAGTAGGCCCTGCTTAACATACCTGTGCTCCTTAACATGATCTCACTTTCCCTGCGGAATCATCTTCTGGTTTGAGTCTTCTTTTCAGCCCCTGGCCCTTATTCTCCATCAGCACTCATCTCCCCTGGCCTGTTGGTGAGAGCTTGGGCTTGCTTTCACTCTCTGAGTCTTGTACAGAGGGCCAGGCGGCCTCAGTCTGGTCCTCCTCCCTCTGCCGCTGCATCCTGGCTGTCCTGCTGCTGTGGTCAGTTCGTCTGTGTCCTCCAGTTCCCTCAGAGCATCACATAGGAGGCAGGTGGGAGCACAGGTCCGAGCTCAGGCCCAGGTGGGCCACTGCTGATGGCTTCCTTGGGTTTGCCAAAAATAAGACAAAAATAGTAAGGACACACAGAACTGGTGGCCTGTGGCCATGATCAGATTAGGTACAGACACTGGGAAATGTGAAATTGCACATGTAGAAAACCTATTCACCTAGGTGATTGTTATTCTTTTCTACGGCCCCAAGAGGGGTCAGCTATCACTGCCACTATAAAAGTAGTGCTCATGGAAGCTGTGTCTTGGTGGACAAGAGTAGCAATGCTGTGTAAGAAAAATAGGCCCTGCCATTCCAGAGGGGAGCACTGGGGAGCCTCTGGCAGCATTCTCGGGTAGCTTTCCCACAGAGTCGGCCTGGGCCAGGCAATGGCAAGCATGGGCTTTGAGGTCCAGCATCTAGACCTGGCTCCAACACAAGCAGCAACACTGACTTCCTGCATGACTTTCTCGGTGACGTCATGTCTCTGAGTCTCAGTTTCCTCATCTGTCGTGGGATCATTGGATGGATTTGGGACTCTGGTTCTCTTTAAGAGAAGGTGCTTTAGGAAGCCCCCTTTCCTGTGCTGATCTGTTCTTCTGTGACCTCACACATCTCACAGGCAAAAGGTCCCTTCCTCTTAGTAGCTCCTATTAGTCCAGAGTGTGATCAGCATTCAGGATCTGAGCCACCCACTGGCCATCTGCCCTGTTGTTCATCTGGGTCCCATTCCTGGATAAAAGATGGGGTCTTTTTATCTAAAAGTCCCATTAAAGTCAGTCTTAAAGAGTTCTAGAACCACTGGGAAACAGTTTGAGTCCACTCACAACAAACGAACCACACCCTTAAGGCTTTATGAAAGATCATGTTCCTTGTGAGCAGCCCCAGAAGACATGTCACTGGGGATATAAAACTGTTTTGCAGTGACCTGCGTAGACATCCTAGAAAATCATCTGACTGACTCTCCATTCCATGAAACCTCTTGTCTTTTGTCACAAGTAAACCTCTTGTCCTTTGTCTGCAAAACTGGAGCTTGAAGCTTAGAAGACCAAGTCGTTCTGCCAAGGTAAAGGGCGTAACTCTCCATCATGGAAAGTGCCGAGTTACTAGTTTCATCGCCCAAGTCCTCTGAGCCATGCCAATCACAGCTTCCCTCGGGCGCAGGGCAGTGACCCAAGTCTCTGAAGGAAGTGGGCCCTGTGGCCAGCAGAGGGTGCAGAATCTCAAGTCAGTTTCTCACTCGCATGACTCTGTCTGGGATGGCTCAGCATGGAGCGGGGAGCAGACAGTCAACAGGTGTGTCTCGACCCTCTGCGATGTGCAAGTGTGACACTAGTTCTTTTGCTGAACCTCACATGCATTCCTCCCAGCCTCGTGATACGGGTTCATGACTGCTGTAGCAGCACAGAGGCGTGAAGTGCTTTCTCTAAGGTCACATGGACGTAAGTGCTGGGGTCTGGACTTGAGTGCAGGCTCACGTATCTGCGACCCTGCAGTCCACCTTCTGCTGCTCCATCAAAATGCCTTTTAAAGGGTAATGGGGTTAGGTAATAATGAAGAAAGAAAAAAATTGATGGTTAAAAGAAAAAAAAAAGGAAACAATGCTTGTATATATCGGGGAGGGGGGAGGGGGAAAAATGAGAATTAAGTTGTGTCATATACTGGTACAAATTCCCAATGTGGAGTGTAATTGTGATGTGTATATATAATGTACCAATAAAATGTAAAAAAATAAAACGTACCGATAAAGTCAAATAAAATTTAAAAAAACACCTTTTGCTTGTCAATGTATTGTTGGGGACTGGAAAGGGGAAGCACCTGTTGTTCTAAGCCAGTGATGTGAACCTTTTAGGGATGAGTGTCCACACTGCAACCCCAAACCCATTTCTTCATTGCAAAGGACCCAACCCTGCAATTAAAACTGAATATTGAGGTTTAAGTTTTTTAAAAAACAACACATACATTAACATCTTTTGTCTTAAAAGAAAAACACAATAACTCGTGTCGTTTGTTGTCACTGTTCCAGGCTGTAACTGGTGGGAAATGCGGAGAGAGCCCCATCTCTACTCGCCACCATTACTTTTATTCATGCCTGTGTGTGTAAACACACACATGTGCATGTCTCAGCACACTGCATTCACACACACACACACAATAAATACACACACACAGAGGCCACCCGAGTGGCAGGAGGAGCCAGCACCGGCGCTCTGGGCTCTCTGAGAAATGTCCTCTCTCTACCAGCACCAGTGCGCTGGGGCCCTTTGATGGCTGTGCTCCATCCATAGCCAGGGTGTGGACAACGCCACCGGGTTAAGGTATCTAATGAGGCCGGGCCTCAGGTGCTGCCGAACCCTCCACAGCACCTTCCAGACACACTTCCTGCAGACTGCCAATTTAGATGAAGACCACTGAATCAGGTTGGCTAAGGCCTAAGGCTGGCCTGAGCTGTGGTGGGGCTAATTAATGTACCATCCCTGCCCTGGGCTCAGCAAAAAGCTGCCTGTTCCTGTGTGCGCGATCCTACCTATGTGACACAAGCCTCAGCTCCCCACTTCACAGCTCACCCCTGATTGCTGTCTCACTCAGAGGGAGCAATTTCTATGCACTGGGATGGTGGTCTGTGAATGATGAAGCACCGGAGAAAAACTCCCATACAAAGCAATGCTATCTGTCCTCCTGGCAGATCTGGGTCAGACGGGGTCTGACAGCTGTGAGCCCGGGTCAGGAGTGCCCGGCCATGAGGCAGGCTGCTCTCCATGCTGAGGGAGAGTCACAGGCCACTAGGATGCAGGGTGGGAGGAACCCTTTCCTGCTACCCAGGAAATGGGGCTCAACCCTCAACTCACCAGGCAGGTTTCAGATGGAAAAGTGGTTTTCTTCTGTGATAATGTCATGAGGAATGTTGTTGAGAATCCAGGGTCGCTGGGTTCCTGGGAGGATTTTTAGATGGATGATTCTTAACCTCCATTTCTGCGCAGGCTTTAGGGAATCCGTGAGCACACACAGGCTGTGGGATGAGTTCTGTATGTGTATGTATGCATACGCATGTACACATGAGAATACACTCACGTGTGTATGTCTTGGTCATTCTGGCTGGCTACAACAGAATACCATAGATTGGGGAGCTTATAAATAATAGAATTTTATTTTTCAGTTTCAGGAGCTAGAGTTCAAGATCAGGGTGCTAGCATGGTCTTCTGGGTTACAGACTGCCAACTTCTCATGATAGCTTCCCATGGCAGAAAAAGAGCAAGAGGGCTGTCCAACCTTTTCTTGTAAGATCACTAATCTAACTCATGGAAGCTCCACCCTCCTGACCTAATTACCTCCCCAAGCCTCACTTTCAAATATCACTGCACTGGAGGTTAGATTCTAACATGGGAATTCAGGGGCCACAGATACTGAGTCTGTAGCACAGTCTGTGTGTATGTGTGTCTGCACTTTGAGCAATGTTCAGCCTTTTTCTCAGAGATGTGTGACCTGAAAGTGAGGACTTTCTTGTCAGTGAGTCTCCCCAGCACTGGCAGGGCCTGCTCAGGAGACTGTGCATGTGGGTGTGCTCTGTGGGGACCAGCTCAGCTGTATATACCCTTGATCTGTAGGCACAGCACACACGGCCCGTAGCTCTGCAGGGAGGTAAGTGTCAGTTCTGATTCCAGGGCTTGGGGTAGGAAAGGTTGCTTTCAAGTCCTCCCTGGATCGAGCTAGATAGCTGGCTCTTCTCATTTTCAGCAGATTCTTTGGCTGGGATTTGAATATTCAGTCCTTGGATGCCACCCTTGGGGATTTCAGCATGTTCATCCCCAGTGGAGAAATTCACATTCGAGGGGAAGGGCGACCTGTTTCTGGAGCTCTCAGAATACTCATCTTCAGCCTGGTCCTCTGGGACTTCAGAGAGTCCACAGGGGCAGGAGGCTGGCAGCCTTATGGATGGGCTGCCCGACCCGAGGCAACAGTCAGTTGGCATTTGTGCAGAGCCTCTCTCTCCAGGATCTCCTCCTCTCCAGAGGCCTGTCTTGAAAATGGTGCCGTAGCCCTGGGGTTACCCTGTGACCCCAGAAATGCAGCATAGAAGAAGAGACGGATGAACCAATAGGTCACAAGGTCGTGAGATGGTCTGAAAGGTGGCTGGATAGCTGGAAATACCTTAAAGATAGACATTTTCTATTTCTTGCATGGAGCCCAGAGTCAAATCTAGGAAATGCCACTAGATGGATAAATGTCTTGCACATAATTTTCAAAGGGATTTTCTGCATACCCAGTGCCTCGTATAAAGACCGGCAACTAGTTGTTTGTGTGGAAGGTTTGCAGAAGTGACTTGAACAGGAGATGGAACATAGTGAAACTTTCCAAAAGAGGAGACCCAGGATAGGAAGCTTTTAGTACCATTTCATATGTAATATTTCCTACCTGCCCATCTTAGAGGGCCTCTGAGAATACACTAAGACAGTAAGTTAAAATGCTTTGTGTACTTTAGTGTTGGAGACTTTCCTGTTGTGAGACTTTCCAAAGCCCTTCTTCTAACACTACCTTGTTTATTCTTATACATCAGTACTGTCTCTCTGGCTTGGTCATCATGGCCCTTTGAGACAGGAGCTGAGTGTGTTCTTATGGCTTGCTTACAGACTTGATTGGTGTTCACTGGGCTACAGCAAGGTGTCCGGAAGGGTGTCAGCTCTGGCTTTGGAGGCCTCTCAGAGGAAATGAGCCACCAGACTGTATCAGACCTGCATACCTTCTGAGTGGTGCTTGGGGTAGTTCCAAGCATAGCCAAAGAAGCGAGATTGACTTCCAGTTGTTGTCATGAATAGGATGTTCCATTTTTACAGAAGATGAAGCAGCCTACTTGCTGGCCATAGGGCAGTGAAGGTCCTGAGTATTCAAGCATGTGCCCATGGACAGTCCCTTGCCCTCTGTCAGTGTAAGGTACAAGGGGCCTGGGCTTCTTGGCATTATTGGAGATATGCTGAGGGTACAGAGAGGGAGAAAGTCATTCACTCTCCAAAAGAACAGAAGTAATCAGTATGATTCTAAGTCTAGTCTCAGTCATTTAGCTACTGCTTATCGAGTAGTAATCAGGAATAGTCTTTTGTGCCAGAGAGATAAGGGCGAGCTAACATGAATTTTGCCCTTTAAGTTGTCAGCTAGGGCTAGATTAAGGCATAGGGGTTCCTAAGAATTATAGTGCCTTCTTCCTCTCTTCATGTGTAATTAAAAATAAAAAATATAAAGTTATAAATATTTGTTAGGAAAAAATACCAGCAATTCTAATTTTTCTCATGATAATGACTTAAATATTTAAAAATAAATCAAGTTCTTTAAAAACTACTTGTATTACCAAGCTTCGTTGATGTCTAAATGTATGCTCCTGCTGCTATTTGAGGGCCAGAACTCTAGTTTTAGCTGGATGGGGAGATATGAGGCCCCTGGAATAGTGTGCACTGACTGCTCTCATTGTCACAGGAAGAGAGAACTCAGACAAGTAGGAATCAGTTTGTTTGACAAATGTTTGGGAAGAGCAAACATTTGTCCTTGGCCTTCAATGGTGAGTAAGGTTTGCCGTGCAAGGAAGTCACAGGAGAATGAGAGGTGGGCCAGGAGGAGTTTGCATTGTACTAGATAGTTCCTGAGAAGCACTGCAAGCTTTTGAGCCTCTTTGTTACTGTAGACCCACTTTCACCTTCAGGATATTCAAAGCCAGCCTTGCTTTGCATTTAAGAATATCTACAGTGATGAAGCGATGCTGGAGTAATTGAGTACTGGAAATTGCTTTTGCTGTGCTTTGGTGTAATGCATTTTTAAAATGGAGTTCCATCCTGTAAATGCATCTCTAGGAAAAAAGTGCCAAAGGCTTCATTATCATTAACCAGTGCCAAATGGGATTTACAGAGATAGCGAAGCAAATGAAGACCAGGCCTCTGTCCTCTCATTACTGCTGAAATCTGTTAGGGAGGGATCACAGTAATTGCAGTGATTAAAAAACAACAACAATTTGGGGAAGCAAATATTCGCATGGCCTCCAAGTAGCACCCCACACACATTACTTATTAATTACAATGGTCTGAAGTACCTTTACCGTGGAGCGATGTGGCGACACAGCCTTCATCAAGTGATCATGCTTAGCGATGTCAGTAATGGGACAAACTGACTCTATGTGGCTTTTGATGGAGTGTGATGGGGAGAACATAGTGTCACTTACATAATGTTAGTGCCAAAATCTCCTGCCCAAAGTTAGTAGTGAGAAATTAATCAGATTCATTCACATGGCAGGACATCTTACATCTGCTAGCATCAGTTCTAGAAATGCCAGTGTTTTGAAGAACAGCAAAAAAAAAGTGT
The DNA here is from genome assembly GCA_004025085.1 of Thryonomys swinderianus. Lineage (NCBI taxonomy): Eukaryota > Metazoa > Chordata > Mammalia > Rodentia > Thryonomyidae > Thryonomys > Thryonomys swinderianus. The sequence continues at coordinate 14,554 of PVIC010001181.1, forward strand.
ATGTGTGTGTGTGTGTGTATGAGTGTGTGTGTGTGTGTGCGTGCATGCATAGATGTGTGTATGGAGACTATTCTAGAATAAAAGAGACAAAATAGATGTTACAACCACGTGTAGTACTTGAGTTAAAATTAGGTTGATAATTGGAAAAATGAACACAGAGCTATACAGGACATTATGAGATAGTTGGGGAAATTTAAATATTAAACATATAATAAATAGTCATCCTCTTAATGATAAATTTCTTTGGCATAGTAATGATATTGTAGAATACCATTACCCTGAATACCTAATACTCAGAATGCCTCGATGCTGATCATGGATGTATATGTGAATGCATTTTAAAATATATTTTAAGGTCCATTGATTTTACAAACTATTGGGTTTCAAAGTTATTTTCATATATATATATATCTTGATCCTACTTTCTTTCCTTATACCCTCCCCCGCCCATTTGTTCCCTTCCTTCCTCTTATTTAATAATAATTTCCTGACTCCACCCCGGAGCTGCATCAATAATAATAATTTCCCATGTACTTTTACTTTCACATCATCTCTTTTAGATTCTACACATTGGGAAGTATATGCAATATTTGTGTTTCTAAGTCTGACTTATTTCACTTAACAAAATGACTTGCAGTTCCATCTATTCCTGCCCTTGATATAGTCATGTTCTTGTTTATAACTGCATAATGCTGCATCACTATATATGAAAGGGCTTTTTCTCCTATTGAAGTAAGTTTAGGTCAGCACATTTAGTGTTTCTGTTTCAATGTTTAGGTCTCTGAACCACTTTGATTTTAGTTTAGTACACAGTGAAAAAGATAGATCTAGCTTCAGTCTTTGGCAAGCTAAAGCCCAGTTTTTCCAGCACCATTTGTTAAAGAGGCTGTCTTAACTAATGAGGATCTTTGGCTCCTTTCTCAAAGATGAGATGGCTTAGTATATCTGGAGTTGTTTCTCAGGCTTCCAATCTATTCCACTGGTCCTTGGGCCTGTTATTTTGTCAGTATCATATAGTTTTATCACAGTGGCTTTGTAGTATAGTTTCAAGTTGGGGATCATAATACCCTTTGCCATGTCTTTGTTGCCTAGAATTGTTTTTGCTATTCTAGGTCTTTTGTGGTACCATTGGAAATCAGATTAGGTAGAACTCTTGGGGTCATTTGCTTAGGGAAAGATTTTATGAACAAAACCTCTATAGCATGAAAACTAACAGAAGGAATCATCAAACTGGATCTCATCCTATTAAAAAGCTGCACAGCAAAAGAAACCAGCAGCAGAGCTAAAAGACATCCACCATTATGGGAAGAAATCTTTACTAGCTGTTTCTCAGACAATGGGCTACTATCTAGAATATATAAATAGCTTAAAAAGTCAGCTCTCCCCAAATTTAAAGACCTAATTCAAAAAAGGGTATTTGAAGTGAACAGACACTTTTCAGAGGCAGAAGTAAAAGCAGCCAAAAAGCATGTGAAGAAATGCACATCACTGGTCATTTGAGAGATGCAGATCAAAACAACACTGAGATTTCAACTCACTCCACAAAGAATGGCTCTTACTGTGAAATCAACCAGCAATAAATGCTGGTGAGGCTGCAGGAGAAAGGAACCTTTCTCCACTGTTGGTGGGAATGTTGACTTCTTCAACCACTGTGGAGGTCAATGTGGAGATTCCTCAAAAAACTAGGATTAGAGGTCTCATTTGACTCTGCTATTCCCCTGCTAGGAATATACACGAAAAAATTAAAAGAAGCATGTCATAGTGACATATGTACACCCATGTTCATAGCAGCTCAGTTTGTGATAGCTCAGTCTTGGAAACAACCCACAGGCCCATCAATGGGAGACTGGATAAAAAAGATGTGGTGTGTTCGATCCTTGGTATAGCAAAAAAAAAAAAAAAAAAAAAAAAAAAAAAAAAAAAAAAAAAAAAAAAAAAAAAAAAAAAAAAAAAAAAAAAAAAAAAAAAGTTTAAAAAATAAAATGGAATATTACTCTGTCATAAAGAATAAGTTTTAATCATTTGCACTCAAAAGGACATACTTTGAGGATATATCCATAAGTGAAATAAATAGATCACAGATGTATAAATACTGTATCTCTGGTATGAGAATCTGAAGTTGTAAATGAGTTTGAGAATGTAACATAGATATTGTGAAATAGAAATTTTTCAAAGGGAAAAGGGTAGGGGTAAGTAATGAGGGGGAAGGAAAAATACGATGTTAAAAAAAAGAAAGCATATGTGTATAGGGGTGGGGGATTGTAGGGTGGGTAGGGAATGGGTAAAAATGAGAAGTCATCATATATTGGTACAAATTCCCAATGTTGAGTGTGGTTATGATGTGTATATAAAATGTACCAATAAAGAATTCAATGCTTAAAATAATTTATGGTGAAATTAACCAGAATAAATGCTGGTGAGGCTGCAAGGAGAAAGGAACCATTCTTCACTGTTGGTGGCAATGCAGACTCATTCAACCACCATGGAGATCAATGTGGAGATTCCTCAAAAAACTAGAATTAGAGGTCCCATTTGATTTTTTTAAATTGAATTCTTTATTGGTACATTTCATATACAGCTCAGAATCACACTCAACATTGGGGAATTGTACCAGTATAAAGAAGTAAATTCTCATTTTCACCTATATCCCTATTCACCCAGAACCTCCCACCCCTTATATACATGCTATTTCTTTTTCTTTCCAGACCATATTTATTCTTTCCCCTCATTACATTCCCCTACCATATTCCCTTTGAATATTTCCTATTTTACAAAATATATCATTCATTCTAGAATTCATTTATGTCTACAAGTTCTCACACCAGAGAAAAGATACGGCATTTACATATCTGGGATCTATTTATTTCACTTACTAGTGTGTCTTCAAGGTGTATCCATTTGTACATAAATGAATGAAAATTGTCATTCTTTATGGAAGAGTAAAACTCCATTTTATAAAAAAACACACACACACACACACACTTTTTCTTTATTGAGTCTCCAGTTGATGGGCATCTGGGTTGTTTCCAAAATGGGGCTATCACAAACTGAGCTGCAATGAACATGGGTGTACATATGTCTTTACAATATGAATCTTTTAATTCTTTCGGATTTATTCCTAGCAGGGAAATAGGGTTAAATGGGACCTCTAATCCTAGTTTTCTGAGGAATCTCCACACTGATCTCCACAATGGTTGCACAAAACTACAATCCCACCAACAGTGGAGAAGGGTTTCTTTCTCCCTGCAACCTCGGCAACATTTATTGCTGGTTGATTTCACAATAGCAGCTATTCTTTGTAGAGTGAGATGAAATCTCAGTGTTGTTTTGATCTGCATCTCTCAAATGACCAGTGATGTTGAACAATTCTTCATATGCTTCTTGGCTGCTTTTACTTCTGTCTCTGAGAAGTGTCTGTTCATTTCAGATGCCCATTTTTGAATTGGGTCTTTAAACTTGGGGGGACTGATTTGTTTAAATTCTTTATATATTGTAGATAGTTGCCCTTTGTCTGACAAACAGCTAGTAAAGATTTTTTTCCCATGTTGTTGGTCGTTTATTTTTTTAAAAAGTAAGTTTAGGCCATCAAAGCAGGGTATGGTTTCATTGGGGGCAGTTCTTGACTTGTTCATTTCCTTGATATTTGCAAGTAATAAACCAGGTGTGAAAGTCATAAGGAGCTTCAGTCTGAGGTTTGGAGTCTGCTGTGGGAAGGACTAGGATTCTGTGCCCTGAACACTGGGTGGGTTTATTCTTTAAATATTATTTTAAAAAAATAAAAAGCTCTGGCCATTTTTAACTATCCTGAGGGAATCTGTCCACATGTGACTCAAAAGCTAAGGAAAGGAGATGGGCATCTTGGCAGCCAGGGGTTGGTGTCGCCTGGAAGACTCTTGGCCTCTCTTACGGGAACTTGCTCATCACTTGGTCTTGCTAGTTCCATCTCAAAAGCTGTTCCCTTGAATAACAGCTTTCTTGTTACTAAAGGTCTCCCTACCCAGGCTGTAAGCATTGCTCTTCCCCTTTGCCATTAAGGTCTCCCAGACTCCCCTTTGCTATTCCTCTATCCTCCATCCCATCAACCCTTGCCTATCACTTCCACTCCTTCACCTTCAGACACGGCTCTAGGCACGTCTTTGTATCTGCCTCACCTGCACTGCTGGCATCTCTTCCTGAAGCTGTGGAGACCAGTGGGCCTGGAAACAGGAAGGCCGGCTGAAAGTCCATTTAAAAAACAGCTAGATCCTCTCCAGACCCTCTTTGACTTCATGGGGACAAGTAAATAAATTCTGCCCCTGCTACCACTGTGGACAAAAAACTGGAAACGTCTTCTGTCAGGAGAGTGAAACAAGGATTTTGGGCCAACAAACATCCAGCTTAGCTTGGGTGTCATGTTGGAAACATGACACCCAAGTGAGTATTTCTCACGCTGAACAAAGAGATCTCACCAGTCATTGTCTCCCGCTGGACTCCTAGAACAGGGTAGACTGATTTTCACACTCTGGTCAGGTAACAAGATTTTTTTCTCTGATGTACCTTTCAAAAAAGACCCAAAGATAGTGAGAATCCCTATTATTTCAAAGTGAAGTTCATAATTAGCAAGTTGCTCTACAGAGTTTCCAACTAGTATTTTTCTGCCTTACCCTTAAATAAAGAAGATCTAGTCAAGGATTAATAGATACACAAAGTGAGTGAGAGAAAGAATATGAAAGACAACTTGAAAGAAACACAAGATCCTGAGAGATGACATCTTTTAAAAATTGTT